>CAJHQQ010001364.1:0-100539 GCA_905132885.1 Moricandia moricandioides
AGATTACTTTTGCATTTAATTGAATTTGGGGCACACTTTTGCATTTGAAATCAAGTTTTGAGTCTTTTTAGCAATTTCTCCAAATTTAGTAGATATTAAATATAAAATATTTTTAAAATATGATTTTTCATATATATTTAAATTTATTTAGTAATCAAATTCAAATCGAATAAGATAAAATATAAAATGTAAACTATAAAAATATTGTGTTTGTAATAGTTATAAAAATATTTAAATATATGACTAACATTATAGTTATACTAGTTAGGGAGAATTGCCAAGTGTGACTCAAAACTTGGAGTCAAACCCAAAAGAATACCCAAACTTGGGTAAAAGGCAAAAGTAACTTAAAAGGCTATTGAAATTACAACTATCCCCTTGTGAACAAACAAAAAAACAGAATTTTTTTACGTTTCTATCCCTTGCAAGTCGTCTGTTCAGACGACTTGAAAATAAGTCGTCCAGACGACTTAACTGAAAGTCGTCTGGACAGTTATTCTTAAACACAATTTAAAAATTTTGTAAAAAATATTTTGAAAAGTGAAAAATGGGAATTATGTAATTAACATATGTCTTAAGAGATATAAATTAAGATATAACAAATTTCAATTGTTTTCAGCATAGATGAGTGAAAATAGTGAGTCATGATATTCTTTAGTTTATGTTTCATCAACATATGTTGTAGTATTGTATGTGTTTTAGGGTTAGATTTTGGAAAGCATTAAAACCGTTTTTGAAAAATTTAAAAATTACCTAAGTGTGTTCATTTCTGTGTATAGTAAACACTATTGAAGTATAATTTGATTTTATAACGTGGTTAGTTAGTTAATTTAGTCATTTTAGTTTAGGGGTTCATTTTAGGGTCTAGGACGACTAATATTTAGTCGTCTGTAAACGGAGCTAAATCAACTTTCATTCACAGGAACTCACATAGAAGTCAGAACACAAGCTAAATCAATCACGCCTTAATTGTAACTCCAGACGACTTAGTAGACGACTTTAAATTAAGTCGTCTAGAAAGTCTTCCAACTGGATGACTTAGTAGACGACTTATAATTAAGTCGTTTGGAAAGTCTTCCTGCTGGACGACTTATATTTAAGTCGTCTACTACCAGACGACTTAAATTACAAGTCTTCCAGTAGAAAAATTTAAAGCGGACCTGATTAGTCGGAGAAGGAGTACTCGTCATTGCGGTTATAGATCTGAAAAAATAAACGTGAAACGGTGAGAATGAGTAAATTGATAGAGACAACGTTTTATGTTAAGCGGCGCTAGGGTTTACAGTAAGCGGCGGTGAGAACGTTGGTGAGCACGGTGGTGAGGGCGACGGTTTGTTCGGAAATAGAAGCGGCGACGCTAGGGTTTACAGGAAGCGGCGGTGCTAGGGTTTAGAAGAAGCGGCGGCGCTAGTGTTTAGAGGAAGCGGTGGTAATAACGTTGGTGAGCAAGGCGGCGAGGGCGACGGTTTGTTCGGAAATAGTGGAAGCGGCGGCACTAGGGTTTAGAAGAAGCGGCGGCGCTAGTGTTTAGAGGAAGCGGCAATGAGAACGGTGAGAATGAAGTGAGATAGATAGCCGACGTTGAGAACGATGGTTTGTTCAGAAATAGTGGGAATTCGAAATCGCCTTTGATATCGCCTTTGAGAGAGAACTGTTAGGGTTTCTGAATTTTGCGAAAAATGAAAAAAAAAATCACATTATATATTGGGTAAATAATCCGGTTAGCTTTAAAAGTACATTGGTAAAATTTAAGGTTTGGTCCGGTTTAGACGACTTACAAATAAGTCATCTGGCGGATAATATACATCAGACGACTTAATATTTAGTCGTCCGTTTACAGACGACTAAATATTAAGTCGTCCGTTTACAGACCTTAAAATGAACCCCTAAACTAAAATGACTAAATTAACTAACTAACCACGTTATAAAATCAAATTATACTTCAATAGTGTTTACTATACACAGAAATGAACACGCTTAGGTAATTTTTAAATTTTTCAAAAACGGTTTTAATGCTTTCCAAAATCTAACCCTAAGAACACATACAATACTACAACATATGTTGATGAAACATAAACTAAGGAATATCATGACTCACTACTTTCACTCATCTATGCTGAAAACAATTGAAATTTGTTATATCTTAATTTATATCTCTTAATACATATGTTAATTACATAATTCCCATTTTTCACTTATCAAAATATTTTTTACAAAATTTTTAAATTATGTTTAAGAATAACTGTCCAGACGACTTTCAGTTAAGTCGTTTGGACGACTTATTTTCAAGTCGTCTGAACAGACGACTTGCAAGGGTTAGAAACGTAAAAAAAATCCGTTTTTTTTGTTTGTTCACAAGGGGATAGTTGTAATTTCAATAGCCTTTTAAGTTACTTTTGCCTTTGACCCAAGTTTGGGTATTCTTTTGGGTTTGACTCCAAGTTTTGAGTCACACTTGGCAATTCTCCCTAAAATTTTGGCATATATACAATAATATATTATCTAAATAAACATAAAAAATTTCTAAACTGTAATTTAACTTTGCAATCCTAATCAGAATTTTGTATAAATTAAATATAAAATAATTTAAAATATAACTTTTACGTATATATTATTTTATTTAACAATCATATGCAAATCCAATAAAATAAATATATAATAAGAAATGGATTGAAACATTTGATATTAACATATAAACATAAAATTAACATATATATATATATATATATATATATATTATCTAAATAAAAATTAAAATATTGCTAAATGGTAATCTAACTTTGAAACCTAAATCAAAATTTAATATAATTTAAATATAAAATAATTTTGAAATATAATTTTCATGTTATATGAACATGTATACTATAAAATTATTGTGTTTGTAATAGTTATATAAACATTTAAATATATGACTAATATTACTAATGATGGAAAACATATATCTTTGTATATAAAATGAAAACAAAACCCGTGCGGTTGCGCGGATCAAATTCGAGTCTCATCCTTATAAATAAGGGCAAGTCTCAGTAGAGAAGAACATACTACAAACAGTCTTCCTAATTGTGCTTGTCAGGTTTTGCAGAGCTGACTACAATTACTGAATGATTTCATCTTCTCTAAGAGGATTTGTTTTTATGAAGGGCATACCTTGTTTATCTTCAACCAGTTATTTATGCACTCCGAGTGGTAAGAATGTTTGCATGGAAGCAATATCAAATCATCTTCATCTTCAGTCTAAACGACATTTAACACACCTGCATTAAGCATGAGAAAAGTTAATTATCAGGCTACATGCATGAACTGTCATTTGTCTACTTAAATTAGTTACAAAAGGGCGGCATTACGACTCATTGGTTCCGTTCTGATTTTCTCCATCTTTATATCTTTTTGAAGGTAAAGATGCAATTGTATCAGCAGACAACCCTCTACTCTCGGTTCCCACAATGTTGCCAAACACAAGCACCTCCTGCAAACATTGTATAGTGTAAATTTATAAGCCAACAGACGTGTTGCGCATCTAAATTACTGAACACTGAATTGCATGACGGATGTTAACACTAGAGTCCCACAATTTTTAACAATAGTATTCACGTTAACTATAAATCATTTCACAAAATAATGAGAGGATCCAAAAGGCACAACACCTAAGAATGTTTCCATACCTCATATGAAAGCTCATCAGGATCCATCTCATCCCAGGCATCCTGCAAAACTGAAGTATACAAAACGTGAACGGAAGCAGAATCAAATCACCTAAAAGAAGCCTTACTTTATATGATTCTCTGCCCTGTAATTATAATTTTAGTTCCTTTTCCACAAAAATACCTGGACTCTATCTAACTTCAGTCCAAGGCGAGGTCCTATACTGCAAGGTGTGGGCATAACTTTCCCCCATACCAGTGACCACTTAACGCTACCAGAATACAGTTGATATGATTACCATACTGGTTAATGCATTTTGACATTCAAACATACAGTCATGCAAAATTCTAGTAGCATAACGGTAAATAGTTAGATACGACCTAGTACCAAAGCCCCAAACAATTTCATAGAGTAAGACTATCAAATGACCTAGGTCATTTCCACATGATTCCATGTGATAGTAAAGCCCCAAACAATTCCATACGACCTAGTAACTATGAACATGTTAGTGAATCTCGTGTTTTGCTAGAGGTTAATCTCGAACTAGGTTAGGTTAGAGAGAGAGATAGGCGGCTAGGTTTAGATGTGTGTAAGACTTGTTCTTATTGCTTTTCTTGTGTATATCTTAAGTACAATAGGACCACATATATATATAGCCTCATGGCCGACTTTCCCACATCTTATACTCGATGTGGGACAAGTTTACAAAGGTAAAACTCGGCCAAGACAAATGGAAGATGGGCTTGGGCTGAGATGGAAAAGCCTTGGTCGGTTTGGATAAGGCTGGCCCATCCGTGGATCATATGGGCCAATGGTCCAAGTATCGACCAAGAAGATAAAGCCCACTTATGTGCATTCCAAAACCATAAGGTTTACAACACTCCCCATGAATGCCATAACCATCTAGAGTTCACAATGCATTTGGTATACTGCCTCGTTAAAACTTTTCTATGGTAAACCCAAAACCCAATGTGGTAAAAAAGGAAACCATAGACAGGAAAAAGAGTACAGTCGCATTACTCCCCCTGATGAATGCATCACTATAAATTCTCAAAGAGTACAGTCGCATTACTCCCCCTGATTTCCTTTTATGACCTCGGGAATTTCTATGCACCATTTCATTTCCTTCCGAGGTTCCTTTATCTTATGGAACATATTGGTCTATCTTGTATAGAATCTGTAGCAACTTGATTGTGTCTCTTCTAGGACAACAAATCATTTGGTGCAAGCTGGTATGATTTTTCGGGTCAATGTGTCTGGCATCTAGTTCTTGCTAGCTTTTATATCATTTGGACGTCTTTTTCTAGTCCGAGGATCTTTCCAAGACAATGATGGTTGATATCATTCTCTTTACCAGCTTATAGCTTTCTCCTTTTAATGTTGGATGGTTGGATTCATTACTCATGCAATCCGTGAACCTGACCACTTAATTTGATCACCCATATTTGGCTCAAGCTCTCTTAAATATTCGTGGGAGAAAGTCATACTCTCATCCAACATATATTCTCATTCTCAATCCTCTTCTGAGGTTCCATCTTAAGTGGCACATATGTCTGTGGTGGAATATTCAGATTCTCTTAAGATGGTATATGTCTGGTTTATGACCCTTAATTTGAGATGAGAATATTTATGCTCACTTATATGGCCTGATGCATATTATCTTTACACATGTATATTCATGATGTCCTTAAGCATTAGGCTGGACGTGGATGATGTACCACCGAGAGAGAGTTTGAGAACTCTAAGCCGTTTATAGCATGGTTATATACCATGGTACACGAATTTGTAGTATGTTTATGGACTACGGGATTTTTCCTCACTCCCCCTCATGAAAATAAAGCCTAATGAGTTTCTCTTGTGTACATGTTACACAACGTGAGATTTTACGGGATAACTCTTTGTGCCTTTACAATATCAAGTTTGCATCAAGTTTGGACTCAGATGGCTAATCCGGTCATGCCATTAAGTGTAATTTCGTGTGGTACACTAATCTGGTTACCATGGCTCTTTGCCACTTATCATACTGATCCTTAGCATAGTTTAGATCAGAGTATATAAGTATAGCCATAACAAAGTTTTATAAAATAAAAAACTTTTAAAATATAAAAGCCTAAACACCAAAACATCACTTTTATTCTACTTGGTTATCATTTCAGCATATCTGAAGTTTCATGATCCATGGGATCGTCTTTGCTATGATCAAATTCGTGACCCATAAGGTCATCTTGGTTGTGATCAAAGTCACCCTCATCATCCTGATACATCATATGAGCTTCTGGATTCTTGCCTTTTAGACTCTCTTGATAAAGGTCGACCAGATGCTTAGGAGTTCGGCAATTCTTTGCCCAATGGTTTATCATTCCGCATCTATGGCAAGGTGAAGTCCCAGGATTCTGTAACCTTGAAGATGTCCCATTGCCTTTGCCTTTACCACGTCCATGATTGGACTGGTTTGGACGGTCATAAGGGGTAATACGCCCTTTGCCATGGCTACCACGTCCACGTCCTCGCACTTGACCTCCACGGTCGCGTCCTCGTCCATATGAGGAACTGCGACCTCTTTGGTCATGCTGGACATGGTTGGCCTCTGTACCATCCTTAGGCTGGGCATGATTTGCCTCAGGGACATGCTTAGTACCTGGGGGTCTAAGCTCATTGTTCTTCAAGAGCAGCTCGTTGTTCTGTTCTGCAAGCAATAAACAATGAATGAGTTCACTGTAGGTTTTAAAACCCTTTTGTCTATATTGTTGCTGAAGCAACATATTGCTTGAAGACATTGTCTGGAATGTCTTTTCTAACAACTGCTTATTAGTTACAGACTCGCCACATAGCCTCAACTTTGAGACTATTCTGAATAAGGCTGAGTTGTACTCATTCACAGACTTGAAGTCTTGAATCCTGAGATGTATTCACTCATAGGTGGCTGCTGGAAGAACCAAAGTCTTCTGATGATCATATCTCATCTTACTTTCCATAGCTCATATGGATCATTCACTGTGAGGTATTGAGCTTTCAAGCTTTCCTCTATGTGATGTCGGATGTGCATAAGAGCTTTTGAGTTTTCTCTCTTGTTGGCATTGTTTCCCTCAACGATACAATGCTCTAGGCCTTTGGCTCCAAGAGATATCTCAATGTCTAATGCCCATTGCAAGTAATTGTCACCTTTGACACTGAGGGGTGCAAAGTCCAAGTTGTGATGTTTGGCATCTGAAGATAAGATTCAGATTGCTTAGGTCTTATTATACCACATCTCTTGTCTATTTAAAATCGTAATGAAAATCAGTTTTAAAACCGATTGGACAAGCACACGGTCTGGCTGTACGTCATGGTACGCTTCATCGACCCATGTGGTTTGTGGTCTAACCGCACGTACTGGTGCGGGTCATCGACCATCCGCGATCTAGCTGTACCGTGTACGCATCATCGATCGTTGCGGATCACGGTCTAGCTGTACCTAAGGGTACGCATCATCGACCTTCACGGATCGTGGTCTATCCGCATGATGCGGGTAATCGACCATCCATGTTCGTAATCTGGTCGCAGGTCGTGGTTCATACGGATCACCGCGGGTTGTACCGTCTGGTACGTGACTGGTCGTACCGCATGGTACGTGCCGTCTATCATCCGCGTCCGTGACTCGTTCGTACCGCATGGTACGTACCATCGACCATCCGCGGTTCGTGGTCCATCATCATCGACCATTGTCTAGGTCTAGCATCATCGACCAATGCATGTAATTCCATGCAAAAACAAACTTTCCTTATTCATTCTAGGGTTTTAGGATTTAGATCTTATACTTTTAGAAATTTGGAAAATTTCCTTTTTTAGATAAGTTTCATTTTTAGGAAAGATTCATTTTTAGGTAAGTTTCCTTTTTAGGTAAGTTTCCTTTTAGGTAAGTTTAGGTAAGTTTCCTTTTTAGTTAAGTTTCCTTTTTAGGTAAGTTTCCTTTTTCGGATTTTCCTAAACCAAATAGATTTAGGTTTCCTTTTAAGTTTAGGTTTTCCTTTTATGATTAGGTTTTCCTTTTTTAGAATTTTTCTTTTGGATTAGGGTTTTCCTTTTAGGTTAGGTTTTCCTAAATTGGATTGATTTAGGTTTTCCTTTTTAGATTAGGGTTTTAGAAGTTTCGATTGTCTAGCAACCTAACAATGAACATCTAGCAACCTAATGGTTCGATTTCAATCTTAACAATGGCAGAAGTTCAAAATCAAACCGCAATAACCTCAACATGAACCTTTAAAATCGGATCTAAACTTTTATGTTTAAAATCGGATGAACCTCAAGATTAGGTTTGATAACATACCTTAATCCTTGTCGATTTTTCTCCTTGGCTTCCTCTTAGGAACCTTAAACAATCAATCAAAGAAAGATTCAAAGAAGATTAGTCTTTAGACTTAGGGATCAATCGATCAAAATTAAGAGAGAGAGAGAGGTTCGCCGATTAGGGTTTCCGGGTGGTGTTGGGGTTGTTCCGGCTTTGAGGCTTTGAACTAGGACTCGAGATGGTTGTGCTTAGAGCTGGATCGTGCTGATAACGTGTTGTGAATCTCGTGTCTTTGCTAGAGGTTGATCTCGAACTAGGTTAGGTTAGAGAGAGAGAGAGATAGGCGGCTAGGTTTAGATGTGTGTAAGACTTGTTCTTATTGCTTTTCTTGTATATAACTTAAGTACAATAGGGCCACATATATATATGGACTCATGGCCAACTTTCCCACATCTTATACTCGATGTGGGACAAGTTTACAAAGGTAAAACTCGGCCAAGACAAATGGAAAGATGGGCTTGGGCTGAGATGGAAAAGCCTTGGTCGGTTTGGATAAGGATGGCCCATCCATGGATCATATGGGCTAATGGTCTAAGTATCGACCAAAAAGATAAAGCCCACTTATGTGCATTCCAAAACCATAAGGTTTACAACAGAATATTAAATTTTGATGGGTTAAAAATTAAAGAAAATAGTTGACAATAAAAATAATATATTTATAACTCAAATTTAATATATTTTAATATTTATGAAAACTTTAAAAATATGAAGACAATAACTTTGATATAGTCGATCATATTAATTATCAATATAAACATTTTAAAGAATTTATATTTTAGGGTTTTAAATTGGAAATTAATTTTGGATGATGGATTATAAATATATTAACAAGGTGAACTATTTTAGAAAAAACAAAGAATGCTACGTAAATTTTAATATCATAATATATCAAGATTGTGTTGACATAATGTTTACAAAAAAAATATTTATTTTGACAAAAAAAATCAGATATACATACATCTAATCTATTAAAATAGAGTCATATTTTTATCTACTAATAAGAAGTCATTGGACCCTTTCATTAGTAACTTTTATTACATTAAAAATAATATTTATTTATTAGATCATTTGAATAAAATATACTACCACACATAAGAATATTCTACTATAACACTATTTATTTTTGAATATTTCTTATTTTACTTTAACAAAATTATATAAAAACTTTTGATTACCATTTTTAAATAATTCTTTAAATTAGTAATTATTATTAAAATATTAGAATTTATTATAGTTTAAATTTAAATAAAGAAATAATACTTTTTTATTATATAATATTTTAATTTATAAAGTTAAATTATAAAATTATAAATATAAATTTAAGTTTAATAAAAATAAATTATACAAGATATAATTTTATATTATATGATTTTTTAGTTTATATTTGATGGTTTATGTTTGTAAATTAAATAAAAGAAATGTATCTTATGTAAATTAGAAAATCTTTAAAATAAATTTTGATCAATGAGAATTATAAACAAAATATATCTATTTTCATTAGAAAACATCAAAATTAACGAAATGGGTTAAATAGATAAATTATTCTATTTTGATACTTATATGATTTTTTTTATTTTTAAAAACATATATATAAATAAAATAGGTTGTATATTAATTTATGTTGATTCATAAAAGAAAATATGAATAAAATTATATATAATTATATATTAATAATATCAAACAAGACATAATTAATAAAATCTTATAAATCTTTTGATTATAACCGTAATTATTATTGAAATATAATAATTTAATATAATTTAAATAAAGAATTAATATATTTTTTATTATATAGTAATTTAATTTATAAAATTAAATTATAAAGTTAGAAATATAAATTTAAGTTTAATAAAAATAAATTATACAATAAAAAATTATATTATATAATAGTTGATGGTTTATGTTTGTAAATTAAATAAAAGAAATGTATCTTATGTAAATTTTACAAAATCTTTAAAATAAGTTTTGATCACTGAGAATTATAACCAAAATTTAATCCATTTTCATTAGAAAACATCAAAAATTAATGAAATAGGTTAAACAAATAAATTATTCTATTTTGATACTTATATGATTATATTTATTTATTTATTTATAAATATATTAAAATAAAAATAAATTATATATTAATATATGTTGTTTCATAAAAGAAAATATGAATAAAATTATATAATTATATATTAATAATATCGAACAAGACATATTAAGTTATATATACAAAACACCAAATAGTATATAAATATTATATCAATTTAACATAAAAATTAAATATAAACAACCGCGCGGATGCGCGGGTTAAAATTTAGCATATACTAAAACAAATACATAATTGTTTATGTAAACATCATGTTATTTTAGTATTTATAGGTAAGAACACAAATTTGGTATTCGTAAATAATGTATCAAATTACGATAACAATTAAATAAATTATAATATTTATGTATATCATTCTAATTATTGAAAGAAGTAATATATTTGTAAATGATATTTTATAGTTTTATGATGTTAATTGTAAGTGCTATGTGATGTAGCATTTTTTTGACTTTTAAAATAATTTATCTTGTTAATATATTTACAGTCCGTCAACCAAAATTTATTTCCAATTTAAAACCTAAAATATGAATTCTTTAAAAGGTTTATATTATAAATTAATATGATAGCTTATATCAAAGTTATTGTCTTCATATTTTTAAAGTTTTCATAAATATTAAAATATATTAAATATCAATTATAAGTATCTTATTTTTGTTGTCAACAATTTTCTATAATTTTTATTCAATCAAAATTTAATATACACAATTAATTTTTCTAAAACTTAGTTTTTTAGTTTTAAATTAAATTTTTTGATTAATCACAGTTTGATCCTAGAAACTTTTCTTAAAATCAATTAAATCTGATTTTGATATTATCTCCATATAGTCATTAACTTCATATATGTGGAATGTATTAACATAGACATCGTGTAGTTGTTAACATATTCTGAAACATCGGATGATTTTCATCATATTAAGGTAAAGTTGGTGTAGCTGGTAAATTTTTTTCCTTTTCAAAAATGCAATTTATTTTAATTTATGAGTATCCTACTCATTTTTTTATTTCTTTTTCAAATCACCCAATATGTTTATTATTTACACCTAGCTACCTCCCCACTATTTTTATTCTTGTTCTTCATTTCTTTTGCCTTCGAGACTTCGACAACGACAAATGTCACTAGGTAGTATGTATTAATCCATAAATCATGATTCAGATTGAGATTGATAAATTACTTTACAATACTCATATTATAACCTATGAGACTCAGCTTCAGTTTCAACTTTATCTATCATTATCAGAAATGAACTTAGCTTCAAGACCCGATATTCCAATTTCCTTCCGTGCACGACACACATTAATTTGCTTGAATATAACTCGAAGCAAAACAAGTTTATCAGTGTTCTAAGAAAGAAAAAAAAACGAGTCAAGCAAAGGTCATGTGTGATGTGTAGAAAGGGCCGAGACGTTAAAATTTTCCGCGGAAACGTGCAAGTAAACAAAACGTTGACCTGTTGAAGAAAAACTTTAGGTTTTTTTTTTACAATCACTATAATATTTAGTTTTTTTTTTTAGTGTTAAAGGTTAAATTTTATCATTTATACTTTCTTATTACTAGCATTTCGAAGTTTATATTGTTAGAATATAGCAACTGAGTTTTTTTTTTAGTTTTTATATAGGATAATGTTCTTAAATAGTCACTTTTAAAATTTTGTAATCAAAATAGTATTCGAAAACGAAATTTTTTTTTTATAAAATAAATTTAGTAGTAAAAATTTTAAACTCACTTACAAAACTCTACCCAATAACTTTAAATATTAAATCTATATTAATTAACCTAAAAATATAAATGTATATTTACATCATTTAATAAAATTTATTTTAGTTATTTTTAAAAATCTTTTTTATAAAAATAAAATTTTAGGTTTATTTTAGAGTAATTATCTTTTATATAGCAAGAACCTCATAGAAAAAGTTTATTGCGTTTACAGCAATTATTATCTTCGACTTTTATAAAAATATATTTATTTATAAAACAGCCATGTTTCTTTTTGTCTTCTTATTTGTAGTCATGAATTTAAATTTTAGACGTTTTGGTTTTTATAATTTTAAAATAAGTATTATATATGGCCGAAAAAACTATATTTAATAGGGAATTTTGCTTTTTTTTAGAATTTCATATATATAATTTTTGTGGCTCCTCCTTCACCGTTCATTCACTGATCTTTTTTAATCTCTTATTTCTCCTTCTCCTCATTTCCTCCTCCGCATCACCGTCGTGTTCTTCCTCACGGCGGTAAGCTTACGTGATCCCTCGACTTCTAGGTAAATTCTTAATATGGGGTCTTTGATTCCTTTGTTTCCTCTCACTTGCTCCCGTTTGATGAATCTCTGAAGAGATATAACGAGTGACGATGCTTATCTTAAGTTTATGTATCACTGTGTTCACTAGTTAGGTGCATCATCATCATCCTCTATGCAATTCCTTAAAACTACAGCAAAGACTTATGGTTTTGGCGTGTTTACAGGAGATGATGAACATAGTTTCAAGTCATTGTCAACCATCGTTTACACACGAACGATGCGGTATAGGAACACTATCTAAGGTTTCTTACTCCGGTCCGTGTTTCTCTGGAAGATTGGCTTTCTCTCATCATAGCCTCTGCTTGTTGAAGAGCTCTTGTAAGGAGCAAACTGGTAGGAGAAGGGTTCCAAGAATTTGCAGTGTTGTGGATGACGGGATGAATCCAGATAGTTCAGATGACGAGGAGGATAAGGAACCACTTGATGATAAATCTAAAAGGGTATGTTGTATAAAATCCAAAAAGGGTATACTCTTCTTATCACTGAAGTGGTGACTTGACGAATGCAGAAAACTTTTAAATTGAGTTTCGTGTAAATTTAAAAATTTCACAATTAAATATTTTATTAATATATACATATACATATACATATATGTATTTTGAGAACTCCGGGAACTAGATGCTCTTACGTGTTTAAGTGTTGTGTCCGAGACAGAGTTTTTGTGTGTGTTCAATGCTCATACAATACAACTATGTTCAATAGTCAAGTGAAAGTGTAACTTTACCTAGTTGTTAAGATTATTGGAAGCTAATAAAATGTCAATCTATTTCTGCTTGTAACCTGGAAAAAAGGCGTAATTAAATTTGATTTTTTTTGTTAGTTTGCTGTCCCAAACTCTGCCAGTTCTTAAATTACACAACATAGTAATAAGCATACCTTTGTATAGAATATATTGGTTGCTTGATATTCATCTGATCGTTTTTGAATCATCTTTAGGAAGCGAATGATATGAATAGGGCAAATCTTGAAAGAATGGTTGGGTCGGATGATTCTGCATTTAACGGCTTAGATCTTGCAACCCTCATCAGGCAGAAGTATGGAAGATCTTATGATGTTCAACTCATCAAAAAGGTATGCCTTTTCTCTTTGTATTCAAGAGTGTTTGCCTTCCTTCTGCATTTTCAGTTGAAAAGAAAATCATATTTCTTAGATGTGATTAATGTAGGAATTCATGGGGAAGAATCTTCTTGCCATGAATGTCATGTGGAAGTACAGAGAACAGGTAAGAGAATCACTTGCTATGTTTTGATCGTTAAAGTAGCTTGATGATATGGTAACTATGTTATTTTATTCGAGAATCATTGAAACAAAGTTATATGCATAGCATATCCTTATTCTGCTGGTATAGTTCTTGCCTTTGGAAGCCAAATACTTGTAACTGTAAAGCTAATTCACCCGTCTATCTTACTTTCTTTCTTCTTCTTCTTCAATCCGTAGAGGTCTTTTCCTCTAACAGAAGAAGAATATATACTGAGACTTGACGATGTAGCCAACATGTTGAAATGCTGGGGAGCAGTCTCACATATCCGTAACAGCCTAGCAAAGTCCAAGGAGCGACCCAGGATAGGGAAGGTGAGCTTAGGACAAGACCACTCTCAGTCATATGATTTGTACTTAAAAACTGAAGCTTTTGTGTTTGAAAATTCCATGTCTCAGGCTGATTTCTTTCTCTTCATGCAGGCTGTTAGCATTTTCATAGACATGGATTCAACAGGTGGACGAGCAAACGAATGGATTTACAAGTAGCAAAACCGACCGGTTTACAAATCCTAAACCAAAGAAAGCAAAAAAGCTTTTGCATCTAAAATCTATTATATAATATAGTCATCAATTCATTTTCATTTTGCTATATTTGATGTCTCAAATTATTATATGTATACATGTGTGTATAGCTTAGTAGACACAAATCTTTACATGAAAACCTCTTCATCATCATCCCACCTACACCGTCCTACATCATCATTTATTTTGATCTCACAAACAGAAGAAAAAGATTATCATCATTATCATAAGGGAATCATAATTACTATTATTTGATGATGTTGTCACATCACGATACCACATCATCAACGTATGCTTGTTAACTTCATCATCAAAAGCATACATCCTCTCTCGTCTTATCACCTCAACCACTAACAAGTAAAAACATCATCACCCTTATTGGGGAGATTTAATTGTTAATTATATTGTCCACACGTTAATGCTACCAAAAACTAATATTAAATCATGATCATGATCAAAATCTGATCAATAGCAACCATGTTCACCCAATTTGCAATTTCTTACAAATCATATAAATAATGCGTAATCACAATTTATATCACATGTTTTGTTGTGTTTTATTTTATTCTATTGTGTCGTAGAGCCAGAATTATTTTCAACGATAATCAAAAGTTATATTATTATTTTTGTCAGCAATCAATATACTCTGTCTGTTTTTTTTTAAATATTTTAGAAAATTTATATTGTTTCAAAATATAAAATATTTTAAATTTTTAATGGAAACTATTTAACTAATTGAATTTACATTTTTTTATAATTGGTTGAAATTTTATAACTATAACTTTAAAATACTTTTTAGAAAAAGTAAAATTTTTAATATTTGTAGTCAAAATATCATATATTTTAAAACGAAGTGTAAAATTAATTTATTTACAGGTAGGCTGAAAATAAAAGAAATGGAAATCCAAATCGAATGAATGTATGTTTTGCCAAAAAAAAAAATCGAATGAATGTATGTATAATGTATGTACGACTACTAGTAAATCTTTGGAGTTAAGTTTGACCGAAAAAAAAAAGTAAAAGTAACAAAGGCCTGCGCTTTTTATTACCATACCCTCTCAAGTCTCAACCATTACACAACATAACAAGAAAAAAACAAAACAGAGTCCCAGAACCACATTTCTCCGGCGAATCCAACGTTCCCGGCTTCAATCTCAACCCCATCGACGGCGATGTACTCGAAGATAGTGATTCCTCTTCGCAATTCCTAGTCATCGCTCACCCAGCAGAGAGAGAAAAGTAAACCTTCGGTACAGTAAAAAAAAATCCAATCCGTCTCCGAAACGACGACGTATGGTCGATTACCGGCAGGTCTCGTCTCCGATCACGCCTTCAAGCTTTAACCCCTCCGTTTCTGATGTATCTTCCGGCTTGAACAAGTCTCATCCCATCACAGTGACGCCGATCTCTGCTTCTTACCCGACCGGAGATTCTATTCTGATGATGTCCGGGTGTCCTCTCGCTAGGGTTCGATTATCAGACATCCTGCCTTACGAAGGTGCTCCTTCTCCGTCCTATGCAAAAGCCGTGGAAGCTTTGTCTGTGTCTTTGATGAGATATAATGCTTCCGTGATCGAGCTAGGGAGTGAAGACACATCACTCATGCGATGTGGCCTTGAAGCTGCTCGCTTGTACTTCAGAACACGAAGCTCTAACGTTTCTGGTAAAGGCAATCGTGGCCTCTCTATGTACAGAGCTGGAAGGTTAGCTCTTGATTGTTCCTGGAGTAGTCACTGTTTTTTTTGTATATTGTAGAAAGAATTGGTTTTTACTCTTGAATTGGACAATTGCTTTAACTGTTTTCCATGTTGTGTAATGACTGTTTTGTTGCTTCTTCTGAATAGAGCTGTTGAAGATTTAGATTCTTCGCCTCCATGTATGGCTGAGGTTTTCCGGTGCTTGGGTAAAGTAGCAAGAGCTGCCTTATCTGCCATAGCAAGGCATCTACGTCTAAGAAGCGAGTAGGATGGTTATGATATGCTTTACATCTCTGGGTTTTGCTACTACTACTATTACAGTATCAGCACTTTCCTTTTTTGTATTAAGTCAGACAATGGGGATCTGTTTTGCAGTGTTTTTAACCATATGCTCGATGACTTTCCACTAGCTCAAAATGAGGTTTCCTCCTCTGTGCTATTAGCTTCCTATGCTCATGCATCCATCCAAAATGGGAAACCTGCTTCTGGAGGTGGGAGTCTATCCAATAATATTGAAATTGAGAAGGGTTTGTTGACACTGTTCTGCTCAGATGGCACTGGCATTCAGGTCACGTTTCTATGAACTTTCTGTGTGTTGCAGGATGCATATATGCTTTCATTATAAGAACTTGAAGGATACATATATGTGCTTTCAACAACAGGATAGTTTCTCAAGAATACTTTCATATGAATCTGACATGATCAGTTTGTTGGCTTGAAAATACCTTAGGTGTGTGACCCAAATGGTCGTTGGTACGCAGCAGATAATGGATGTGGGATTGGTGATATCTTACTCATTACTGGCAAAGCGCTTAGTCATGCTACTGCAGGTCTCCGTCCAGCTGCCTCTTATAGAGCTACTACTGATCATTTGTCTGGCAGTGACACTCGCGGAAGGTATGTTTATAGTATATAACTAGAGCTTGACTCGCGCTCGCGCACCTGCGAGAAATTAGTTTTTACCTTTTATAAATTATTTAATAACATTTTTAAACACATAGATATATGTTATTTAGATATTTTTAGGTTTCTAAAAACCTAGACCCGGAAGAATCCAACTTGAATCTCATCCAAAAATTTATAATATTTGAACAAAGTTTAATTTAAAATAAAAAAACCGATACACATGTTTAACTGATTATGTAAACAAAAAATAATTCTTTGTTAACTGGTTTAAATTATTGTACTAATGGAACAATTTCATTCAAACATGTGAAATTATTATAGTTAACACGTAAATTAAATGTCATCGAATTATTATGGTAAATACAATTGATGAAGTAGTTTGAAAGAGTGAAAAAAACTAAAAAGTATAATAAAACACGTAAAAAGTAAGTTATGTTTTGTACTTTTATTATAAATGTTGTCAAGTTATTTGGAAATAAACAATTAATAAAGTAGTTAAGATGAATGGAAATAAAAAAGAAAAAATGTAATAAATTTGTTAAAATTAAAGTTAGGTGTATTTTGTACTTCAGTTTTAATAATATAGATAAGTTTTCCCCTAATAATTTTTGTGACAAGATTGTTTGCTTACATGTTTAATTAGATCTCCAAACTTTTCACTTGCAGGGCATCACTAGCATTTAGACTTATGCCAAAAAGTAATGCTATACTAGATTGTTCCCCAGTAGAAGCAGCTGGCCATGTAATTCCTCATAGCTATGTGCCAGTATCTGTCAGTCAGTTTATGGATAATCTCTTGGCCGAGAATGAGACTCCTCCAGTTACCCCCCTAGTGAAAATCAATGTAAGTTCATCCTTTCTTACAATAGCAGAGCTAATTGTCTAGATTATTAATGTACATTTAAACATACAAAAATTTGATATCTGTTAATATCTATGCCAGTAGTACCCAAGTCTGTCTTTTGCCTCCCATTTGATATTTTTTTTTTGCATTTGGTATTCTTTCAAATCATGCGCTTTTGTCTTTTAGTTAGTCTTGATCTAGATTTTAAATGGCCGATGTGCAACGGACTGTACATGTGTTTGAGGATCACCTTTCAGTTGGTTTATCATTGGCACTACCTCAATAGTATAATGATAATAAGTTTCTATGTTTGATGTTAACTGCTCTGAGCACAAGGTCTTATGTCAAGAGATCTTCTTCTGAATTGTGGATGTCAGGTTTCACGGGATGATGTTTGCAAAGAGCCTTCCTTAAGAAGTGTTCTCTCGGATCCAATTTCGTGAGTACCCATTTTCCCCTTCATGTATTCTTATGGTTTGCTGGGATGAACCAATGAAAACGTAGTCAGCATTGAAATCAGGATTCTAATTCGTATGTTTGCAACCTATTGGATGTTCAGCGGTGCGTTTCTTGAAGATGCAATTGTGGTCTCTTGTGGACATTCATTTGGTGGCCTCATGCTTAGAAGAGTCCTTGAAATGGTTGGTGTTTGTTTCCTTCGATTCTCTGAATATATGCTAGTTTCCTCTACTTACCCAAAATTATTTCATAACCACATTTATCTTCTGCACAGTCTAGATGTACCCTTTGCAATGCAGAAATCGAGACGGGGTCTCTGGTTCCTAACCATGGTAATTCTCTCTTATAATCCGTGTTCCTCAACAAAAGAATTAGCCAACACTGTAGTCTTTAGGTCTTTGACATAGACAAACAATCTTAACTGTCTCTTTAATGTCAAACACCTAGCTCTTAGAGCTGCTGCTTCAGCTATAAAGCAACAGGATGATAAAAGACTTTTCCACAACGCAGCCATGCGGAGGCGTAGAAAAGAAATGAGTGATCAAATGGATGTGGTAAGATGATCTTTCACTGCTCTATATTGTTAATTGCTTTGTATGTCTTTGGTGTTACATATTACTATCTCCAAACTTATACCCTGTTATCTGTTTACCTTATCTTATACACTGGATGGACCTCTGATTAAAGTTAGTCCCAAATTTATACCTGCAGGAAAATGGAGATCCAGCTACGGATGATGGATTGCATCAGCGAGTGGTGCATTATCCATTTGCTGTAAACGAGAAAGTGCTTATCAAGGTAGGTCATTAAATGTTTATATCTTGGCTTCTGATCCATTTCTTCCAGCATATACTTTTGTTTATAGCGCTATGAAACACGTTTCACCGTTGGCAGGGTAACCGGAGAACACCGGAAAAGTTTGTTGGAAAAGAAGCAATCGTGACATCTCAATGTCTCAATGGCTGGTAATAAACTATCAAAGTGCATGGTTTGTAGGTTAAAAGAGAGTTATTGAGTTCAGTTCCCAAACTCATTTGTTTTCCTGATATTAGGTATCTATTAAAGATTGTGGAGAGTGGAGACAGTGTTCGGCTGCAATACAGATCCCTGAAAAAGATGACAAACGATGACAGAGGAGGAGGAGGAGGAGGAGGCCTACTTGTTCAACCGGTTGAGAGCAATAGCTTGTAGAATGTAATCTTTCAGCATTTCTATTTCTTTTCTTAATATTCTCTATTTCTAGAAAGAAAAGAAAAAAAAGGTAATGTAGTTTGGGGGTTTGAGATTCTGCATAAGTTTAAAATCATTTGGTTAGAGAAGTAGTAAAAGACTGTTGAAAACTATATATTAGCCTCCCAAGTATTAGAGGTTTTGTACAGAACAAGTGTTAGGTTATAAAGGAGAAGACTAGTCAACTATGAATTTTGTCTATATGTTTATTGTTTTCCTTGGGTGCTTGATTACTTGATCTGGTCCCTTGTAGTTGTGATGTTGAGAGTTTCTCGTATACAATGATACGAAAGGCAGAACACACATCGGAAAAGTTATTGAGGACCACACCGAAGAGAAAATGAACTCTTCTGCATTTGCGTGAGTACAAAATATAAATCTTATTCATGGAGGATTCTTGATGTCATCATCCCTTTTGGGATATAGAGTTTTAGCATCCTTTGACATTCAGATCAGTCATCATCTCCTCTAGTTGTTACATATTATTTAGATCATCTTAGTTCCAAATATGCTGTCAAACTACATCCAATCTTTCCTTTCACTGGTTGAGACGCATATGGAAGGCAAGAAATTATCTCATATATCAAGTAAAAAATTGTCCATTCCCGACATTATCCACGACACTTTTATTTACAATCAGCTATGGACATAGACAAAAGCTTTAAATGACAAATCAGGTGAACAAGGGCGTCTGCAACTTATCAGTTCCGTTATCACAAGTATGGCAAACTTTTGGCTGTTAGCTTTTAGGCTTCGGGAAGCTGTCCGAAGAAAATAGAAAGCTTGTGTTTGGCATTCCTATGGTCTGGTCCAAAATTAAAAAGAAGTAAAGCTAAAGCAGGAGGGTGGATTGGGATTCAGGCCACTCAAAGAAATCAACGTTGTTCTCGGTCTGAAACTGTTATGGAGGCTATTCTATTCTCGGTCTTCTCTGTGGGTTAAGTAGATTCATTGTTATCTGATACGGAAGGGTTCTTTCTGGTCAATGAAAAATAATGCAAATGGCTCTTGGATGTGGAGAATTTTTTTGAAACTTTGAGATCTTGCGAAGACATATCTAAAGATGGAAGTAAATAACGGAAGACACACATCCTTTTGGTATGATTCTTGGTCTCAACTGGGATGTCTCAAGGAATTATTGGGTGATAGAGGAGCAATTGATCTTGGAATCATGGATAATGAATTAGTAGCGGATGTACTGAATAGTCATCGCAGAAAAAGGCACAGGCTGAGAATTTTTAATGAGATAGAGATGAAATTGACAAGCTGAGAGTTAGAACTTAGAAGTAACCAAGAGGAAGATAAGCCGCTTTGGAGGCAAAAGGAAGACATATTTACTAATCAATTTTTAACAAAGAAAACATGGTTACACTTGTGTCAGGCAGGCACAACCACGATGTATTTGGAGTAAAGGGGTGTGGTTCACTCAATCTACTCCTAAATACTCGTTCCTAGTATGGGTGGCCATCTGAAACATATTGCAAACATGCGATAGGAATATAGGATGCAGTTATGGAATGTTACAATGAATACATTGTGTGTATTATGTCAGGAAAATCAGGAGACTTGTCAGCATCTATTCTTTAGACGTTGATATTCTACGAAAATCTGGAATATACTAGTTGGAGGTATTATGAAAGAAGCTTTCACTCTTGACTGGAATGAGATTTTGGAGACGATAGCTAATCCCAAATACACATCTACAGAGACATTCCTCATTCGTTATACTTTCCAAGCTCTGGTTCATATGCTATGGCGAGAGCGTAATGGCCGTCGACATGGTTAACAACCAAAAGACGAGAAGGTTCTGATCAAATGGGTTGATAGAACAATTCGATTGAAATTATTATTAGTCAAGGGGAAGGGAAAACAATATCTTGAAGAAGGTCTAGGTATATGGTTTGGCACAAGAATACAAGATTCTTCTCAGACTTGAAGTTAAATAGATTTGAATTTTTATGGCTTGATTACGATTACAAGTTAAAAATAGAAGCATCTGATATGTAAAAATGTTTTTGATTGAATACAATTTTACATTCATTAAAAAAAAAAAACAGGTGAACAATATCAAAAAAGTTTAATCGCTCTCTTACTTAGCCTATTGTTGACGGAGATAATGTCTTACTGTTACTAGGTCTGGCGCGATTGTGGTTATATATTTTTTTCAAAAAGAAAAGTATAAAATATATGATACTGTTTGATAATTGTGTCCTACATAACTACAAGTTTGAGCTTGGAAAGTAGCTAGAGATTTTGTTTTCCTTTTGTTAGTGTATTGTTGATTATCTATATTGGCCATAAGTTGTATTTACTATACATCTTTCATATAAATTTTGTATTTACATGAAATTTTAAGAGGCAAATTAGAGTTTGGCATTTTGAATATGAATAAGATATACTCAGGTTTGTCAAGAGGAAAACATTGCATAATTACTAAAGGCATACAAATAAGAGTGAAACTGATAGTACGTGATGGGTTCTCAATTGGTATAAGAAACATTAACTCATTTATATGCAGCCACTTGGATGAGGTTTGAGAAGATTTATTAAAAAGTGTAACTTACGTCTTGTGAAAAGATTTTGTTTTTTCTTTCTTAAAATCAGAGAAATTGGATGAAGAGTATGAGTGGAGGATTGGAAACGGTCAGTCAAGGGTCTTGTTCTCATCTTCTGATACATGGGAGCATCTTTACAACAACCATGAAAAATTTGATTGGCATCAGTCAGTTTGGTTCAAAAGAGCAGTCCCTAAACACGCCTTTGTAACTTGGCTGGTCAGACTTAATAGATTGGCCACAAGGAACATGATTCATACAAGGAATGCTCAGACATAATTGGATTGTGTTCTGTGCACAGGGCATAATGAAAATCGGCAAAATCTGCTCTTTGATTGTGCTTATGCATCTCAGGTTTGGTCTTTCTTCTCCTCCAAAACCCATATAGTTTTTCCCATACTGCTGGATGATGCGATTAGATGGATGAAAGCACCTTTCTGAGATAAGAATGTCAACCTTATTATTAAGCTAGCGCTTCAGGATTGCTAGACTTCACTCGACTGTCACTCGGCTAGCTACCTGTCCTATAGCAGAGATTCAGCTGATCATTCGAAGCAAATTCGACTACATGTCTCGACAACAGAGGAACCCACCTTCCACCACAACCTATCTCCCCACCTGGTTCAGACTCCAGAAGTGATCCTTTTAATTTTTTTGTGGTTTCGATTAGCAGGTCTTTTGTTTGACCAAGGCTGTGTTGAGCTATAATCCGCATGGATACAAGTTTTCTTTGTAAGACTTTGGAAATTTAAATAAAAGTTATTAATAAAACAGAGAAACTGTGAACAGAAGACTGTGCAATCGGGTTATTCTCTGTTGTTCTTCTCCCTCTCCCATAAGGCCGGACGTAATGTTAATCTTTGGAATTAATTTTTTTTTGTATATGTGACATTGTTTGAAAGAGTTGAAAATTTAGAAACGTAGAGACTTAAGTAACTTCAAAGCTTCCAAAATCTTCAGTCATCTTGTGGAGAACCAAATACCCATAGCTCCATCATATCGCCCATTACTGAAGCCTCTGAGGGAGTCAATTCGGTTCCTGATTTGTTAATCTTTGAAACTTTATCTGATGGTTTTGAGACTCGAGAGCTCTAGTTCGGTGATGAAGCTTTTTTTTAACACGACTAAGATTTTAATGAAACTTATTTGTGTATTATAAAATTAACACTTTTTTTCCGTTTATTTCAAATAGTTTAACATAATTTGGAATCAATTAAGAAAAATGTTTACAACATCAAATTACATGAATATATTTAAAAATAAAAATATTGTTGTCTTGTTAATGGTCTTTTGTGCTTTTAAATATTTGTATATTACGTTTAATTTGATTCAACAGATTCCTCTCAAACTGTTAATAACTTATATGATGGAGTCGATTCTCAATGTTGAAAGCGAGAAATAACTTTCATTCATTGTTTATAAAATTAACCATCAAAAATCGTATATGGTAATGCAAATCTTTTCACCTTTATATTTATATATGTTTGGTTGATGCTTGTTATTATCTCCATAGATGTCAAGAAACCTAGAATAGGGTAATGGTTTTCTTATTGATATCGGTCAAAGGACCAAGAGTATATATACAAACGAATATACCTAGTACCCGAGATCTAGATAAGGACTATATACATATTTATCTTAACCGAATATAGATACAGAATATATAGTATATATCCGTAATACCCCCTCCCCCCCCCTCAAGTTGGAGAGTGAAGATCAAGAACTCCCAACTTGGGAAGAAACTCATCAAATTCCCTGCGTCCAAGCGGCTTTGTGAAGATGTCGGCAAGCTGAGAATGAGTAGAAACATGTTTGGTTGCAATAGTCCATTTCACTATCTCGTCACGTATAAAATGGCAATCATTCTCTACATGTTTCGTACGCTCGTGAAACACCGGATTAGCAGCCAAGTAAATTGCGGATTTACTGTCACAATATAATGGGATCGGAGAAGTGAAGTGAATACCAAACGTACGAAGCAGATTGCGAATCCAAAGTAATTCCTGAACTGTGTAAGACATAGCGCGATATTCAGCTTCACAACTTGACCTGGAGACGCAGTCTTGTTTCTGTGTTTTCCAAGATATGGGAGAGCCACCAAGAGTGATAAACCAGCCTGTAACAGATCGTCGAGTAACACGGCAACCGGACCAATCAGAGTCACACCAAGCAGATAAAGTTAGATCAGTATGAGCACGAAGAAGAATGCCATGTCCTGGGTTACCTTTTAGATAACGGACAACCCGTAAAGCAGCGTCCCAATGAGCGAGTTTGGGCTTCTGCATGAACTGAGCAAGAAGATGTACCGAGTAAGCAAGGTCTGGGCGAGTAACGGCCAAATATATAAGGCGTCCAACAAGGCGGCGATAGGCAGCGACGTCTGCAAGATCTGGGCCGTTGTCTAAAGCCAAAGTATTGTTTTGTTCAACCGGAAAAGCCACAGGTTTGGCAGCCATTAATCCAATTTCTTCGATAATGCTAAGAGCATACTTCCGTTGACAAAGGTAAATTCCAATAGGATTGCGAGCAAGTTCCAATCCGAGAAAGTATTTGGAAACACCCAGATCCTTCATATGGAAACAACGGTTCATATATGATTTAAATGATGCCAAGAGAGACGATGTACTTGCCGAAACGACCAAATCGTCGACATATACAAGGACCTGAATGTAATCGGTGCCACGGTGCAAGATGAACAGTGAATAATCAGATAGAGACTGCGTAAAACCATATGTCAGTAATGAAGAAGAAAGCTTTTCAAACCAGCATCGGGGGGCCTGTTTTAAACCATAGAGTGACTTCTTCAAGAGGCACACTTTATTTTTATCGGAGCCCTTGAAGCCTGGAGGTGGACGCATACATACTTCTTCTTTCAGATCACCATGAAGGAAAGCGTTATGGACATCCATTTGATGGACCTCCCAATTACGTGACGATGCAATTTGTAGAAACGTACGTACCGTGGTCATCTTTGCGACGGGTGCAAAGGTTTCTTCATAATCATCACCCTCAACCTGACTGTTTCCACAGACGACTAGCCTGGATTTTTGATGCTCCAAAGTACCGTCGGCACAAAATTTATATTTAAAAACCCATTTGCAGCTGAGAGCATGCTTACCAGGAGGTAGATCGACGACTATCCAAGTGCCATTATCCTCGAGAGCTACATATTCATCTTGAATTGAATCACGCCACAACTCATCCAATATAGCCTGACGATAAGATGTGGGTTCTATCAAAGACGAGATGGCGGATAGAAAGTGACAGTGACTCTCCGAAAATTTTGAGCAATCGACATAAAATTCAAGTGCATATGGAGCCTTTGTAGAGCTAGGCGCAACAGGTGAGATAGTTTGAAGGACATAGTCTTGAAGCTTAGTAGGTAAGGTTTTTGTTCGAAGACCACGCCCAAGCTCCTGTATCTGAGTAGAGGGAGAAGGTAAGTCGGCTGCAGGGGTTTGTGTAGAAGCCTCGGGTAGTGAGGCCGTGTCAGGAGACGAGTCAGGATCAACCGGAGCGGGCGAGTGAAAAGAGGAGTCCGGAGATGATTCAGGTACAGGTTCAGTATCAGGCATACCATCTTTCGTAGGAGTAGTATCAGACGTTGGCGTGGAGTCTATCGGAGGTGATAACACATCAGTCGAAGAAATCGGAGAAACTATCTCAGTAGCAGATGATGACGGGGGAGAGGCAGCTGTGCGTGATGGTTCCTCAGAAGAAATAGGAGTGTTTGTGGTAATGAGAGGTTCTGTAATTATTGGTGAGACATCAGAAGGAACAGAGACCAATGGAGATAAAGCAAACGGAAATTCTGATTCACAAAAAACAACGTCTCTGCTCGTGAAAATCTTGTCTGTAACTGGATCGAGAATGCGCCAACCCTTCTGTCCATTAGGATAACCAAGGAAAACTCCCTTAATGCTTCGTGTATCAAATTTGTCCCCTTTGTGATGCTGGTTGTGTGCATAACACAAGGAACCGAAAACACGAAGATGAGTAAGAGGCGGTGGTCTGTTGTAAAGTAGTTCGAAAGGTGTCTTGCCCTGAAGTAAAGGAGTGGGCGTACGGTTGATTAGATAAGCACCGGTCAGTATACATTCGCCCCAGAATCGTATAGGAAGAGATGCTTGAAATCTCAAAGCTCGTGCGACATTAAGAATATGTCGATGTTTCCTCTCAGCTCGACCATTTTGTTGAGGTGTTCCTATACAAGATGTCTCATGAACAATGCCTTTCTCTTGAAAGAATGATGCCATGCACATAAATTCAGTTCCATTATCGCTGCGGATTCTCTGTATGTCTGTATGGAACTGGCATTTAACCATGGAGATGAAGTTTCTAATAGTCTTTGAGACTTCCACTTTGTTTGATAAAAGAAAAAGCCAAACACTCCGAGAGTAATCATCGACAAGAGTGAGAAAATACCGAGCACCACATCGAGCTGGGGTTCTATAAGGTCCCCACAAATCACAATGCACCATTTGAAACAAAGCCGTACTTTTATTAGAACTCGTAGGAAAAGGACATCTGGTTTGTTTGGCGCGGATACAAGTCTCACACACCTTATTTTGAGAAACACTATCAATAGAAGCTGAAATAGGTAAAAAATCCAAAACTTTAGAAGAGGGATGTCCTAAGCGATGATGCCAAACATCTAAAGTCACCGACTTGTCTTGATGAATCGCTCCTGCAAACTCCATCCCTCGCAGAAAATAAAGACCATGAGACTGCTCAGCCACTCCAATCAGCGTCCTCGTAATGCGGTCCTGAATCAGTCCAAGTTTATCAGTAATCTGAAATAAGCATGTTTTCTGGCGTGCTAACTGAGAGACGGATATCAAATGACACTGAATTCCATCAACAAATAAAACATCCTGAACCGTAAGAATGGAACTCAGAACTGCTGTGCCTTGCTGTGTCGCAAGTGAAATCCTGCCATCAGGCAGCTTAACAGGCAAAGGAGTTGTATCTCGTATATCGATAATGGAATCGAGTGAACCAGTCATATGGTTCGTAGCACCTGAATCAAGTATCCAAGAAAAAGTAGAAGACATACCACTTAAAGTATTTGCAGGCTTACGCTCATTCAACAAAGTCACCAACGTTTGCCATTGATCATCTGTGAGACCGGTAAGGCCAACGCGATCTGAAGCAGTAATCGCATTTGCTGAGTGTTGTGAGTTAGAGGAATGAGAAGTTGAATTTGCTCGTGCAGGGTCAGATGGTGAACGGTTTGTTGAAGGAGAACCTCGTCCAGTAGCTGAGGGTAGGCGTCCTCTCGGCCTGTCTCCCCACCATTCTGGATAGCCTAGAGTACGAAAGCAGTTTGATGATAAGTGACCTTTGCGACCACATCTCGTACAAATAAGTTTCATTCTTTCTTCTTTAGAAACAAACGCGCCACTCGGGAGTGAAGAGGACCCATGGTTCTGAGAAGTACGAACCGCATGAGCCATTATTTCAACTTTTTCATCAATGGTTCGAGTCGTATGTTTGGAGTCTTCGTCCTGAAGTAGAGCACTGTATGCGACATCGAGCGAGGGAAGAGGGGGTCACGAGAAAGCAGGTTAGACTTAACTGAACCATAGAGTGATTCGTCAAGTCCTTTAAGAAATTCGTGCAATCTGTCCTCTTCTCTCTCTTTTTCTAAGTTGATACCGATAGCACATCCGCAATTCTTTGTGATTCGATGTTCTGATAAAGCTGTCCAAAGTTGCATCAGTTTTCCATAGTAAGCTTCAATAGATAAACCATGTTGTCTGCACGTTGCGAGCTCAGCCTTGATGCGTTGAACTCTCTGTCCATTGTTAACCGAGTATCGTCGGCGTATGTGTTCCCAGTAGTCGCTGGCGAGTTCCAAATAAGACAGGTTGGATCGAACAGATTCAGTAATTGTAAGTTTAATCCATGATAGGACCAAAGCATTGTTGGTCCACCAGTCATCCAAATCGGCAGAGTCCAAGTTTGGTTGAGGTATTGAACCATCGACAAAACCGAACTTCTTCCTTGCCTTGAGAGCCATTCGTAAGTTTGTAGACCATTCATTGTAGTTTGATCCTTTAAGCAATGGTTGTGAGATAACAGAGCCGGGGTTATCACTTGAGGAGAGGTCATACGGAGAAATCGTACGACGTTGAACCTCCACACGTGGTTGCGAGGATGAAGTCTTCCCGGAAGAACCCTGTGTATTATCACCATCGTTGCTGCCCATGTCTCAGACGAGAAGAGAGAAAAACAGTAGTCGTTAGGGTAAAAGAAAAGAAAATTGTGCTTTTTAGAGCTCTGATACCATGTCAAGAAACCTAAAATAGGGCAATGGTTTTCTTATTGATATCGGTCAAAGGACCAAGAGTATATATACAAACGAATATACCTAGTACCCGAGATCTAGATAAGGACTATATACATATTTATCTTAACCGAATATAGATACAGAATATATAGTATATATCCGTAATAATAGATCTATATTATAAAGTAGGCGTTTGTAACTGAGATTGCTAACGAGATGCATAAATGAGAACGATGGCTTGAACTTTAGCCATGATGAGATGGTGATCTGAATTCCTTTTTTCCTTTTAAATTGAAATCTCTATAAAAGTATTGAAAAGTTATAATCTGATGTTTAAAAAAGTTATATATGGTGAAATTTCAATTTAATATTCACAATTTGTAAATTACATGAAGATTGTTGCTGAATGAATATGATTTGAGTAGTGTTGAATATGCTGGTGATCTTGGTCTACGTCTTTAAATAACTCTCCATGATGTGTTTGAGTCTCCATTTTATACTCTTTCATCATAACTATTACGAATGAAATGTTTATGTACGCACTTACGTTGGATGCTGAGATAATTAATTCATAGGCAAGTCACATTTGATATGTCTCTCATACGTAGTAAGGGAAGACAGAGACACGTACCAATCTTTCTAATGTTATTATCGGATGTATTCGTTTTGTGGTGTGGCATTTCTCGGGTCTGGCTTCTCTTGCTCGGGTTCAAAGAAGTCAACAGTGAGGTAGCTGGATTCTATGTCCACCAGCAGCAAAATTCGTTTCTGAATCATTCAAGAGAAAATTCATTTGCAGCAGCTGCTATATGCCTATGTATATCACTTTGCTTGGGTGGGGAATCGCTTCAGCTCCTGATAGAAAGAACAACAACCGCATTGTAAAACGAAAAGTAAATATTAGGTAGCAGCTAGAGACATGAGTAAACAGCTTAAAGCTCAAACACTTTTAGCAAGAGGAAGAGAAGATAATACCTACATGTGCGGTGTTCCTGGGGAAGTTGAAGCTGCGTGCCCGACCTGTTGCTAGTACTACTAAACTAAGAGAGAAGTAAATGATAGAATTGAATGATTAAGAGTGGGGGTTTGATGACATCACAGTAACAACGAGTTTCAGAAATTGAAAACTATGATGGAGTGGAAGAGTGGGAGAACACTGCGCTGCCTTGCAACAGAACATAGTGTTGGAAAGGAGACGAGAATTTAAAGTGAACTACTTTAATTTTTTTATCAGCCCACATAACAACACCCTCAACAGGGGTGTTGTAAGAGTGGCCCGAATGTAATTTCTAACGTGGCAAAAAGATGCTTCATTATTGGTCAATTTTATAAATGATGTGGATAGCTTTAGCATTGAAGATAATTCCCTTTTTATGTATTTGATTTGATTGATGAAAATAGCAGAGGAGGAATGTGATGGAAGTCTTCGCATTAAAAGAAGTCATCCTTCGTATGAACTGGTTAGCTTATCAAAATGTTGTGCTCATCTGACGAACTGTACATCTTTTTATTGAAACATGTAAAATATTTTATCTCTTAAGCATCATTTGAAAAGTGATTTGTTTATTTATCATCATCACATATATCCTTATAAGTAAAAGATAACATAATTTCTACAAAAGAGATGATATATCATCAAGCTAATTGTGACGTGGATAATTTCATTTTTGTAAAGTTATATTTTTGGTAAGTTTTATAAATAAAATAATAACTCATATATCATCATTAACATTAATAAAAATAAATTAACATTATATTTATAAACATAAAAGTATTTCCACAACTAGAAAATATAAAAAATGTAATAAATGTTATTTAAGAAATAATATGCTTGTATATCATCATCACATTCATTCTCACAAAAAAATGATATAATTTCTAAAAAAATATAACATGCATCAAGCTTAACGTGAGAAACAATTCCATTGACGTAAATTTATGTTGTGGGTAAGTTTTCCAACGTAACGCTTGTGAATTTGTAGATGTTGAAGTAGTCATGTTATGATAAAATGTTTTGTATATTTCTTTAGAAACAAAAGTAGAAAACAATCTTGAGGCAAATTAATTTCTCCCACTCAAGCCCAAATCCAGAAGTCTGACTTCTACCTTTACAATTAGTAAAAGTCCAAATTTCAAAGTGAAGACAACTCTTCTATTTTACAGAGTACTATCACTCCACAAAAAAAAAAACTAGCACTATACAGCTCAACAACTAGTCCACGTCACTAACGGCTCCAACTGATTTAACCGCCTCACCCTCTTTCCCTCCAAACATTATAAAAATTCTTCTTCCTCTTTCTCACATAACTTTTTCCCTCTCATTCTTCACCTTTCTCAAGAGTAAAAAAAAACCACCACTTCATCCTTCCTTATTCAGCACCACATCGTTCAGAGAGAGCCCCGAGTTGCTACAATCTCCAGAATTCCCAAGGCAACCCCCCTAGTTTTGTTTTCACTTTTTGATCAAAGTCATGCGGAAACGTTCAATATCCATGTACGGAATGAAACATAATATTACACACTAATTCTTTGAGATTCCTTTATGAAATTTTTTTGTATTGTATACGTGTTCTTGCCATATCTTGAATCAAGTTATGGAACGTTTGATATCCATGTATGGAATGAAGCATATTATTACACACTACTTCTTTGAGATTCCTTTATGAATTTTTTTTTACTGTAGACGTGTTCCTTGACACATCTTGAATCAAGTTACATAATCCATGTACGGAATGAAACATATTATTAAAGACTACTTTGAGATTACTTTATGAACAATTTTTGTACTGTATATTTGTTTTTGCCACATCTTGAATCAAGTTAAGGAACGTTTGATATCCATGTACAAAATGAAACATATTATTACAAACTAATTCTTTGAGATTCCTTTATGAAAAGTTTTTGTATTATATACTTGTTCTTGCCACATCTTGAATCAAGTTACGGAACGTTCGATATCCATGTATGGAATGAAACATATTATTACAGACTACTTCTTTGAGATTCCTTTATGAATTTTTTTTGTACTGTATACTTGTTCTTGCCACATCTTGAATCAAGTTATAAAACGTTTGATATCCATGTACGGAATGAAACATATTATTACAAATTACTTCTTTGAGATTCCTTTATGAACAATTTTGTGATGTATACTTGTTCTTGCCACATCTTGAATCAAGTTACGGAACATTCGATATCCATGTATGTAATGAAACATATTATTACAGACTATTTCTTTGAGATTTCTTTATGAACAATTTGTGTATTGTATACTTGTTCTTGCCACATCTTGAATCAAGTTACGAAAAGTTCGATATCCATGTACGGAATGAAACATATTATTACAGACTACTTCTTTGAGATTCCTTTATGAACAATTTTTGTATTGTATATGTGTTCTTGCCACATCTTGAATCACGTTGATTAAATTTGTAATCTTTTGATAGTTCGTTTTGATAATGTTGTACGGAATCCTTATATTTATTTCATTCTTTTTTTTGTTCAGAATACTCTTTATGTGCAACATTTTCTTCTTTTTTAACATTTTAAAGAGAGAATTTCTCTCTTGCGTGTAGAGGAAATTAAGATCTCTTGTAGGTTCCTTTGAGTACCGCAAGATCATGATCTCTCCTCTCCGATTCTTTTCCATGTTTATTATTTTAAGAACATGGATCCAATTGAAGCATGCACACATTATTCATTAATCGATTCCTTGAGTCTGTGTTTCAAAACGGTTGATGTTCTTGAAAAAAACTTAATAAATCAGTTGACCAGTTAAACTTTAGTGTGTTGTACTCATACCGATATTTAGTATCAATTTCTAAAAAGAAATAGTTGGTTTTACAAATATATTAATATAATGTCGTTGATGAGACTTTTCTGGAGTTTTTTTTTAAGAATGTGAAATTATATTTTAAAAAAAAGACTATGTTACATCAGGTGCATCTTTTTTTTTAAATGTGTTTGAAACGTAAAAAGAACAAAAGAACTTAATGAAAGAATAACCTAACTATTTGTTCTAGAGCCAAACCAAACCAGAAGCCCATGTTCATAAGCTCTGTTCCCATGCAACCTGGTTGTAGATAATCTGTTGCGAATTATTTTTTCAAGATGGTTCAAAATTCTAATCGGAGGTGATGGCACAGCCCCATGGCGATGAAAGTTCCTTTCACGCCAAAAGTTGTGGACAGTTGATTGGAAACCATAGCGGCTAATGAAGAGTGTGACATGGTTGTAAGTGGGATCTTTGATGAGTGTCGTGAACAAATTCCAATCTGTGCTATAATCATCTCTAAGCAAGCCTCACATTAACGGACTCCATACCTGAGCTGAGAACTGACATGAGAAGAACAAGTGATTTCTAGTCTCCACAGTGGATGAACATAAAGCACATGCAGTACTGACATTTGGGTTCCATCTGGCTATTATATTCCCAGTTGTGAGACGATCTTGAATAGCCAACCACACTATAAAAGTATATTGTGGTGTTGCATGTGTAAACCATACACTTTTTCCCCAAGAACAGCTCATTGGAGTTGCACGAACCTGATGCCAAGTGGTTTTAGAGGAGAATTTTTCTTTGTAAGTGTTCTCATTCTGCTTCCAGAGTTCGATATTATACTGTGTTTGACCTACTCTGTCGCTTTTCATCAATAACATCCTCAATCAGATTTGATAAAGGGGCACGATGTCTTCGTCTTCTGTGAGAGTTGAACACTTCCTCAAGAGTAGCAGAGGCTGTTATTCCAAAGTCGATAGGGCCTCTACTGCCAGTCAAGTCTCTCAGTCTACCCAATTATGTCCAGTGGTCTAGCCAAAAAGAAGTGGTAGCCCCTTTTCCAACTTCAACCATATAAAAATATTTTGCCAATTCCCGCACTTTTAAAATCTTACCCCACATCCACGATCCAACCTTAGTATTATCATTTACCGACCAAAAGGAGTTTTGTCGGATAAGATAAATTTTGATCCACTGACTCCATAGAGAGTTGGCAAAGAGAATACGCCAAATGAGCTTCAGGCAGCTAACCTTGTTCACCTCCTTTAGTGATCGTATGCCTAACCCTCCTTCCATTTTTGGTTTGCACACATCGATCCATGCAACCTTTGCGTTCATTGTCTTCATTTCTGGCCCTAACCAAAGGAAAGCGGAACACAGTTGTTCAATCTGTTTTATACAAGCTCCTGGAAGCTTGAAAGCTGAGAACCAAAAATCTGTCAAGCCCATGATCACAGAATTATTGAGTTGAAGTCTACCTGCATAAGAGAGAGATCTTCATGTCCAAGTAGACATACGGTTTCTTATCTTCTCAACTAGTGGCATGTAATCAGAAATTGTCATTTGCTTTGTCGTCAAGGGAAGTCCCAGATATCTAACTGGTAATATTCCTGTATCGAATGGGAACATGTCCGAGGTAGCTGTACTATGAGCTTCAGAGACACAAGCTAAATATAAAGTCAATTTTTACATGCTCATCTTAAGTCTCGAGCAACGAGCAAAGTCATCAAACATTGAGATAATACCTTCCACTGATCTCAATTTCCCATATCTCAATTTCCCATCAGAGAAAATCATGAGATCGTCTGCGAAGCACAAGTGAGTTAATGCAATATTTTTGCATCTCGGATGATAACCTATTTTCCCATATCTTGCTGCTTCATCCACCATCATTGACAACACATTCATGCATATCACAAACAAATAGGGAGATAAGTAGCAACCTTAGCGCAGCCCTCTTGCACTCTTAAAGGAGCCAGCTAACTCCCATTAACTTGAACCGAGAATGATGTTGTTAAGATACATAGACTTATCCAGTGTATGAACTTACTAGGTAAGCTCAGAGCTCTGAGTGTACTGAGAAGTAATGGCCACTTGACTGAATCAAAAGCCTTCGAGATATCGATTTTCATCACACAATGAGAGGAAACCGACTTTTTATGGTAGTCTTTCACTAATTTTGTAGCTAGCAAAAGATTTTCCATTAGGAGTCTATCATTGATGAAGGCTGACTGATTTATAGCAATAAAATTTGGAAGCATTCCTTTGAGCCTACTTGCCAAAAAAAATTATATCATCTTGTACAAGACGTTGCAACAAGATGTCGGTCTATAGTCTTTCATTTCCTTTACTCCCTCCTTCTTCGGTATAAGTGCTAGAATGGTTGAATTAATCCCCTTTGCTAAAAATCCCTTCAAAAAGAATGATTGGATTGCCAGAGTGACATCAGATCCGATTATAGGCCAACTTGCTCGGAAAAATTCGTATGTGTAGCCATCATGCCCTGGGGACTTATTTGCTAGCATGTGAAATAGAACCTCCTTAATCTCATGCTCAATTACTTCTCTTTCCAGATTTTTCTGATCATAAACACTGCATCTAAATTAAGAAGCTGGCCAATTCTCTCTTCTGATATTCCTTCACAATCATCAGGGATTTTTGAAAGAAAATCATTGAAAAAACGCTTTGCCTCAGCCTTAATCTCTTCCTCCGTCGACATAATTTTACCGTTTGGGCAATGAAGTTCTTTTATTGCACTCCTCACTTCTCTTATCTTTGCAGCATTATGAAAAGTCTTGTTTTTTTCATCCCCTGCACTCATCCAATGAAGCTTTGATTTTTGTTTATAATATTCCTCTTCCAAGTCAGCTGGGAACTGCCATTTAGTCATCGTGAAAGACTCAGCTCAAATAGCCTCTTCTGTTGGATTTACCATAGTTTCTTGATGCCTTTCACACAAATCCTGATATGCGTGCTTTGTTCGCATTGAAATCTTCCCAAAATGTGCCTTACTAATGGTCTTAAGTTGTGGCTTTAAGGATTTCAGCTTCTTTGAAAGTCTCAATAGAGCTGAGGTTGAGTGAAATAAAGTCTTTGTTTCTCTCCAATGTTCTTCCATAGTGGTCGTAAACTTAGGCATTGCTGCGAGTGAATTGACAAACTTAAAGGATTTCCTCCTGTTTGTTATTTCTGCTGTCAACTGTATGCGACATCGAAGATGATCCGATAAATCTCCACTTTCAAACGCCCCATACAGCTGCGATTTTTTATAAAGCCAGACATCATTTATTAAAACTTTGTCTAACTTTTTGCATATTATACATGATTCCCGCTTATTGCACCAAGTAAATACATGCCCTGTGGTGCTCATATAAGTAAGCTTGCATTATGTAGTAATCCTCTGAAACTTCCTCATGCATGTTCTCACTGAAGGTGAGTCCTCAAATCCGGAGTGATCCTCCATTCTCAGGGTCTCGTTGAAGTCACCCATAATCATCCAAGGCTTACTCCTAAACATAGGGGAGTCATGGTGTGATCTCAAATCCTCCCATAGTTTCCTTCTTTCTTCCATCACATTTGAAGCATAGACAAATATGGTAAAAAATTCTCCCCACCATCCTCCAACAGAACTGAGCAAGTAATCATTTGATATTTTTTGAAAACTGGAGTTAACCTAACTGACGATCTCCAAACTACCCAGATACGTCCAAGTCTATAATTGGACATGAACGTAGAAATCTCTGAACACAAAAGACACAATATGTGTAGACTTATTTTCTTTGACCCTTGTTTCTAAGATGCTGCCAAATAGCATACCCGTTGTACTTATCCACTTACGGACCACTGGCTGTTTTGATTTTAAAACCTCGAATATTCCAGAAAAAACTAGACATTAAAGATTTTTCCGGTTACCCCTCCGAATCTGATTCCTAGGACCTACATCCTTAGCTGGTTGAGGTTGTGGTTCTGAGAGAAATCTGTGATTATTCTTTGAGTGTTTGGGAAGAGATTGCCTCAGGACCGTGCCATCCACCTCACTAGATTTTCTCGCAGTACTTCTTTGCATCTCTTTCCCTTGTTCCTTGCTCCTTGCCCCATTTTCATTTAACTCTCCTTTCTCTGCTGCATGTGCTTCTGTGTTCTCAAGCGTGTCCCCATTTTCATCTGTTTGGCTTAAAGCTGAAAATCTCAACGGAGAGATGATTTGAATGTGTCCATACTGTAAGTTGCGGACTTGCTTACGAGGGCTTCTACTGGCCTTAGCTGGATCTACCCTTATCCACTCTTTATTAATCTGACGTTCTTCCAAGTCTGTGCCATTTAAATGTTTCCCAAAACCACCCCTTTTTTCTTTATCTCCTCATTTCAAGTTCTGGTGATCATCTCCAACCAAAGATCCCTGCTCTTTTCCAACCAAGGTTTCCTCATTATTTTCTACCGATAAATATTTGAGAGAGAGAGAGGAATTGTAATTTTGTAAGAGACTTATTTTGTACATGCTAGATTTTTCTTTCTTTTTTCTTTTTGATAAACTTATAATAAGGATCCACACACACACATATATATATATATATTGTTAAATCAACTAATGAATAGTTTTTCTGTAGTTAAAATTTTGCTGATGTTTGAAATAGAAATAGATGGTGAGTTCTTGGACTAATAATCCTTTTTTTTGTGCAGATGTACTAGGTGATACCATCACAGAATCAAGAGGCAGATGACTATCACCCTTGGGAATTACTAAGAGTCCATTACATAATGGGTCATATTTTGTCTTTGTATTACATTAAGAGAAACTTTTCACTTAGAAGGCACAATCATGTGAACCAAAAGAGAATCTCGACAGTTTTGTCCTTAGTAAAACGAAATCAAAAGTGTTTTGTGGACATAGACATATAATTTTTTGTGGACGGAACAAGTATGAATAATATTGTTTGAGTTATGAATATAACATTTGTGGACATAAACATATTAGCTGTGGATACATAATCATAGATATCTTATAAGGGATTGGTGAAACCATTTTCGTTTGAACTAAACAAACCAAATATGATTGATTGAATGAGTTTTCTTTTCAATTACACATGAGTATATGAGGGGTCTTTGTAAGCTATAAGTCCATAAATGTTAAGAGATGAAGAGACATTACTTAGTAACATATGTGTGTATTGTAATATATATTCAACTTACTCTATTTCTACCATCCACATCGAATCAGAATTTGTCCACAACTTCCATGCCTTTGTTAGCATCTGTCCACAACTCCCATGCCTCTGTTCATACTTCCAATTCCTTTTCTTTTTCTTGAATATGTAGTTTCTTTTTTTTTGCTTTTGATTTTACCTTCACGAATTTGAAGAAAAAAGGAGAAGACAGTTGTACTCCCAAAACAATCTTCATAGCAAATAAACCTCTCGAAATACAGTCCAGAAACACCAACAAAAAGATAAAGACCATGGTATTCTCTAGCCAATAGGGAGGCGGTGACTCTGCGGCGGAGCTCCGACGACTGCCACACCACCATCTGTACACACAAACACACATGGATCTTTAGGATGACATCTAGTTGAACTCTCCAACTAGATCCATGGGCAACACGCTTTTCCGGTTACACAAATCTTTTTCAAAAACAAATCTGAGGGGAAAATCGCAACCACAACCACATCCGATCCATCCTCGCATCCTCTACTTCCGAGCCTCATATTTTCACCAGATCTATGGTTTGGTCAAGAGATGATCCTTCCCAGAATCAGACCCAGGAACATCAAGATATTGACAAGCGAGTGGAGGAGTAAGGAGGGGCAAAGGAAATAAAGAAAAACAAGAAGAAGGGCTCCAGCACCGGACTACTCGTCGTACGCCGAGAAAACGTTCGTTGCGAAGATTGTGTTTTCAAACGGCGGTAATGGTTTCTTTTTGCCTCGAGGGCATAGATGTCTTTGTTTAACAAAAAAGGTTGTCTCATGTGCAATGTGGCTTTTGATGAAATAAGAAAGTTATAAAATGCCTTAGGGAGTAAAAAAATCTAGTACAATATTAAGATTTGCTGAAGTTAGGTATATAGACATCTCAACTTTCAAACCACCAAGAGGCCGCGCTGGACTCTATGTCCACAACACACCTCGATATACTGACCACAGGTAACTTTTACTTTCTCAAACACGTATCCTTTTTACAAAATTTTAATCTTAATTTGTAAATTTTACACTCAAATTTCATTGACATTATTTTGTAGTCATTGGCAGAATGAAGTCGGTGGAGGATTGATTGCATATCAAACTCGTGTTGTTGGCAATCACAGTGTTCTTATGGGTCAATCAAGAGGTTTAGAAAACTTGTTGTACCGTAAAAGGATTCATAGAGCTCACAGCAGGTATTTAATAAATAATAGTTTTTTTTTTCTTTTTTTCTTTTCATTATGATTAAGTATATAACAATTACATATTTTTGTTTTAGGTTTGGAGGCCTGGCGGTGGTGCACTACCGATATCTCTAGTGATTAGAGCTTCTGAGTATAATTAATTTATAAGTATGATACTAATTAATTTTTGGGATGTTATGTTTTTCATTTTCAGATTTCTTTTGTTACTTTCATATTGTGGTTTTGGTCTTTGGTTTTTAAATTTAGATTTTAATTTTTCTTAGGTTCATTTTAGTTATTATGTTTTCAGCTATTTTTTAATAATCTATGTAGCACTTTGGTTGGTTATAAGATGTTGATTTTAAAGATTCACAATAGAAGGTGAACCTAAATATTATTCTTTAACTAATTAGCTTATTTAAGTGGTCACTTTTGTGAATAAGGTAAAGATTTGGGCATAAATGTTATGAAATATTTATATGTGGATATCTTAAGTAATTTCTAATTTAATGAAAAGCTGAATGAGAAATTAATACTCTATATAAAAAGAGGGCTATGGTCCCCAAAATAACCCTAGCCGAAAATAATGAACTCTCTATATCCCATCAATAGAGAACTAAAGTCACATATTGTTTACTTTAGAAAGATCCAATCCCTAATTTCAAATCCTAAAGCTTTGGATTCATTTTGATGAATCATAAAGAATAAATAGATATAGCATATCAAAGTGGTTGACTGCGATGATAAGCAAAAGTACAAAGAGGTAGAAGGGTTTTCAATACTTATTCTTCGTATAGGCAAAGATAGATCAGACAACAAAGGGTATTTGATCAGTAAAAGCATCTCTAATTTACCACTCTAATTTTACTTCAAAATGGTATAATTTTATTATAGAATTGAGTTTACTCAAACCCTATTTCAGTTTGGAATAGAAATAGAGTAATAAAAAAAGAACTATTTTTTTTTGTGGAGTAATCTCACTTTTCATTTCATAATGACGTAGAAAGATAGAGTAGAGTTTTCTTATTCCAAACTCTATAGTACAGTAAAAAAGAATAGAGTAGAGTTGAACATGTTTTAACGTGGTCATCAAAAACGAGATTTTAACAAAAAAGTGATTTATATTATTATTTACTGAAGTTATTTTTTTGTTAAACAGTAAACTTTATTATTAAATTTTTAAGAACACAAACAATAATTTATCATAACGGTTTTCAACTGATAATATTTGTAGATAAATATGCAAAGACCTAGTTTATATATTATAGTGATCTAGAGCTATATTTCTTTTGGTGAAATATATAAATGAATAAAATGAAGATAACTATAAATTTTAGAATTCCATCGTAAAAGAAAAATAGTTATTATTATTTTTGTTGTCGAGGCTTATTTGTAACCTAACATATATATAGTGTGGGTAATTTAGAAAACATAGTTTTTTCTATGAAGAAACACAAACAATGACGACTATCTCAGATCTGTCGTGGGATTTGGTAGAGAAGATACTCTCTAGGGTTCCCATAACTAGTAGCGGAGCAGTGAGATTCACTTGCAAACTATGGAACCACTTATGCAAAAATCGGATGTGGCGTAACCTAGAAGCAAAGAGGCATCAGTTTCTAGGGTTCATGGTGAAGAATTATAAGCTTTGTTTGATGAGATTCAATCTTTGATGGAATCCTGGACGAAGAAGAATTTGTGGATCCATCTATAAAGGAGATCATCGGGGATTCACTACTTAATCAAGTGGATGTAACTAAAGTCTTCCATTGCGATGGCTTGTTGTTATGCGTCACCAAGGACAAAGACAATGAGGAGGAGGTGGACAGAACTAGTCTCGTGGTCTGGAATCCGTATTTGGGACAAATCAGGTGGATCCAACGACCAAGAAATAACTATTGCCACAGGTTAGACAGGTATGCTCTGGGATATGACAACAGTAAGAACCGTAAACATAAAATCTTGAGGTTCTTGGATGAAGTTTTTGCGTACGAAATCTATGATCTCAGCTCTGATTCATGGAGAGTTCTTAATAGCACTCCGGACTACGAGACTACGTTTTTTCAACGCGGCGTGACTCTCAAGGGAAATGCTTATTTTTTCGCCACAGAAAAATTAACCGAAGAAAAAGTAGAATTAGAAGAAGAAGAAGAATTCACACCAGGGCCACATAAGTTTTTAATCTGTTTTGATTTCACAATAGAGTTTTGGACCGCCTCTGCCTCTACCGTTTAACCACTATGCAGAGGATGCTGGGACTTTGTCTTGTCTTAGAGACGAGAAACTCACAGCTCTATATCAGTGCATGGATATGGCTGAGGTGGAGATTTGGGTGACTACTAAGATCGAGGAGCCTAATGCAGTGTTGTGGATCCTCTTTTTAAGAATTGACTTGGAACCATTCAGAGGTTTTGATTTACAGTTTCAGCATGATGGTGCGAGTTTCTTTATTGACGAGGAGAAGAAAATCGCTGTAGTTTTTCATTTAGACAGTTCTAATCAAATGACCTACTACGACTCTGATGACGACCTCACTGGAGAGAATGGTTCATCTCAAGTTACCTGCAAGGACACAACTTACATCATTGGAGAGAATGGATATTTTGGAAAGGTGGGGGTCTTGGAGAAGGTGTGAGTCACCCAAGCCCACTCAACCTTGGAGAATATTGTCCACTTGTGTGCTCTTCTTCTTATGTTCCAAGTTTAGTGCAAATCAGCTCCCAATTTGCTGTAGACAACAATTAACAAAAAAGAAGAGAGGTCATCACTTTTTTTTCTTTCTTTCATCTCTTTTCATTTATTTCTTTCTTTTTCTTTTGCAATGTCTTTTGGACAAGACTGATTATATTGTGGTACTTCTCGGATTTGGTTTTAGTTGATCAGAAACTTGATTGTTTTATTTTGCACTCTATCTTCAGTTTCACCACATTAATGAAACCAGATAAAAGCATATAGTAGCATTCTCTGTAGCATCATACTACATAGCATAGTGAATTCTCCCCATGAAAAAATTGAGTTATTGGATGTACTGCCCTTCCATAAGTTTACAAAAGCTAGAATATCTTCTTTATATTTTTAATTTTTTTTTAATTATTTTATATAGAAAAATGAGTTAAACGACATAAAACCTGAAAAGTTGCTATATTTAGGAAAATACTCGGGTCAAATCCACCCATCCAGAAGCTTTTCGGATCTTAAACGGTTAACCCTAAAATCAAACGCAATTTCTAATCGCTCTCTCGCAAAACACGAACTCCTCTCACCTATAACTACCGAACCCACTCGAGAACTCCATCTTTTTCAAGTCTCTCTATCTCTATCTCTCTCGTGAATCTCTCCTAGCAAACTGAAGACAACCATCGAGAGGTAATGTTCTTCATTGTTTAAATTTAGGTTTTCGCGATATTTGAAATCGATTTGTGCTTCGTTTCGTCGTGTCTCTGTCTCTCGATTTGGTGTCATTCGTCATTCGGTGGTGCCTCTCAATCTCTCTCGATTTGGTCTTACTCCGTCTTGCATTAACATTGTAGGAAGTGAAAATGGCGAGGACACGATGGACAAGGAAGAAGAAAAAAACAAAATCACTAAATGATATAACTTCTCCTTTAAAAGAAGTTCCTGAGGCTGGAGATGAGGTTGAGATTCCGAAGTCCTTTGAGGAAGATAATAAACAGGAGAATAACGTTGTTGAAGATGAAGAGAACGAGAAGGAGCAAAACCCGATTGAAAATGAAGTAGAAGAAAATGAAGAAAACGCAGTAGAAGAGGATGAGAGGTCAGTGGAAGAAAATGCAAACTTGGATGAAAATGAAGAAAAAGAGAATGAGGAGAACTCAGGAGAAGATGAAGAAGAAAAAGAAGAAGAGAATAGAGAAGATAACGAAGAAAACGAAGAGGAAGAAGGAGTTAATGAGGAGAATTCAGGAGATGAGGAAGGAGAGACAAACTCTGACAATAATCTTCATGGTGAAGATGTGCAAACCAATGAAGAAGTAAATAGAGAAGAAGGAAGTACCAATATAACCATGAGTGAGGTTAGTATTTGTACTTGTGTCTCGTAGTTAAAATTTGGTAGAACTTAGTATAACTGGTTTGTTTGATGTTTGATAATTTGGGGTAGGAGTAGTAGCTTTAATCTAAGAGGTTGTTATGTTGTAATACTGGTATAACTAAGTATAGCTAAGTATAACTAAGTATAACTAATTTGCTTTGTTTGTTGTTTGTTTGTTTGGTAAGATTTCGTCAAAGAGGCGATAAAACCGGAGGGCATGTACTTCCCACCGTCTGAGTATAGGAAGAAGATCAATATATCGACAAGGTGTTTTATTGCTGATGTATTGAAAACTTTTAAAGAGTTAAATCCCCCGATGAGTACGGTAGAGAAGAATTGGTTTGAGAATTATCCGCAGTTCAAAAACATATTCCACATGCCGGAGCTGGGAAACCACAAGGTTATGGGCATGTGGATGTTCCTTCTCTGAACCGTACGCATTGCAAAGGAAAAGGAGGCATGGTTTACCGTGAATGGTTGTCCCATCCACTATGGTATTAGAGAACATGCTTTGATATCTGGATTGAACTGTCGAAACTATCCATTGAACTACAAGGAAAACGGAGGCACGAGGTTTGTGACGAAATATTTTGGTGGTGGAATAATAAGATATCAAGACGTGAAAGCAAAAGTTCTTGAGGGAATTGAACTTTCTCGTGTTAGGTTGAGGCTGTTGGTCTTGTATTTCCTATCAAGTATTATTGGTGGGCAGACAAAGACCGGTAATGATGCCCCTTCCGTAGAGCCATTCTTGTTGAGAGCAGTTGATGATCTCAACTTATGCAAAACATTCCCTTGAGGTATATTTTCCTTTGATAACATGTTGAGACAAATTTCACACACTATGAGTCATTTTGAAGGGGAGGTGAAAGAAGGTGTGATATGACCAATTCCAGGTTTTTGTATCCCAATGGAGGTAAAATTTTCAAGTAATATATGACTCGTACGCTTGTAATGTTGACTTTGTGATATTGACACTTCTCGGGTTTTTTTTTTTTACATGTGTATCTCCTAGCATTTGAGGCCATTAAGAAATTGGGGGAGAAATTTCGAGAGTCTATTGAAGACCTAGACCCAAGATGTCCAAGGATGTGCCGATCAAAGTTCAAGAGAAGTGAAATGAAGAGATTTCCCCTTTTGAAAATAAATAAAGAACTTAGTAATACTAAGGTTAGTTGTTCCTAGTATCTGAATATTATACACTCCACGTTATGGTAATTTTAATAAGGCATTGAAACTGTAGGACATTGAGAACATCTTGTCTGTTTCCGATGAGGAACAAACTCTACTAGATGGGATAAGAGAACCAGGGGACATCAGAGATAAGGATGATGTGATTGTCGAGAGCTGGATGAAGAGGCTTGCCAGTGGATATGCAATAAGGTTTGAAGATATGTTAGAGACGGATGTGGCTGCCCGAGAAACCTCTCTCCCTGAGAATGGTGGAAAACATGAGCCACCAATGAAACAACAGAGAACACAGTGAAGTTAAATGAACTGGTAGAAGTCTTTAAAAGCTTCAAAGAAGATATGGGACAACAGATGAAGAGGATTGAGGAAAAGGTTGATGAGTTTGATTTAATACTTGCTTCCTCAGAAGATTATGTTCAGGAGCAGTTAGCTGCTATGAATGTGGATGTGAAGGAAGAGGAAATGGGTGTTAAAAGGAAGAGTCGAACGAAGATGAAGACCAAGACCTCAAAGAGGTCAAAGAAAAACAAGTGATATGTTGTTGCTTTGGTGTGTACTAAAAAACTTATGTTGCTTTTGATGTATAATAAAACGTATGTTGCTTTTGGTGTGTACTAAAACGTAAGTTGCTTTTGGTGTGTACTAAAACGAGTACTAAAACTTCTGTTGCTTTTAGTGTGTACTAAAACTTATTTGGTTTTAATTTCTCTTTTGTTGTCTTTCTTTGAGCCTAGGATAACTAAGAAAAACTAGTGAACCTTGAAAAACTAGCACAAATTTCATAGAAACATAGTCTTAACACAACATGTCACAGAGATATAAGTCTTAGCAAACAAGCTTCTTCTTGAGCCTTCAATTAACCGAAATCAAAGACAGCCCGCAAGATCTCGGGAACAAGTTTCTTTAGCCTAGCAATCTCATCAACGGGGAATAAGCTTCTTTAGCTGAGCAATATCTGCAGCCATCTCGTCCACCTCCTTTCTTAAGCGACGAACCTCTTCTTGAACTCCGATAACCCAAGGTTGACGGAAATGGAGCCCATCATACTACGGGATTGACATAGTTTCACTCAGTTTCTCACTCTCGATTTTTAATTTTAAACAATTAAGAGAAAAAGAAATGAAAAATTACCTTAAACGAGCTGCAAGTGAAATACATTTTTCCAGGGCAAAAATCCTTATCTTTTGGATTAGTAGATACCTCATCGACGATTCGTCCCCCACATGGGAAACCCGTTGGAACTCCATACTGAGCGTCGGCAATGTACCCAAATATGTCGTAGTGTTTCTTCATTTTTTTCATCTCACTCTTTTCTTGTTTCTCCACCCATGGATCCATTTTGGAATTGAGAGGTTTTGTGGAGAGAAATGATGACAGAGAAAGTTTAGAGATGAGAGATATGTGGAGGAGTGTGAATGACAAGAGATGAGAGTGGGACTCAGTTTTTTCCCTCGAAAATCCCGCCAAAATTTCTTAGTATTAGAAAAGCCCGCCAAAAAATCAACAAATAGTTGTCCGTAAGATAGTAGTTGTACAAAAATTACAAATAGTTGTACTTTCGGTGCTTTTCAATTATTTTAATATTACAGATAATTAAATTTTGTTTTCTTAGTTATACAATGAAGTATAAGATTCTAAAATAAGATAATTGGTGTTTTGCGTAACAAAATTGTCTATATAAGTTGTTCAACGAAATATAATCTTCAGTAATCACATATTTAACAAAGTTACTATGAAAGTGTATGTTGTATGTTAGGGTGTTCTTATGATTGTAGAGTATAACATTTTTTCTTATTCCGGTGGATATACCATTTTTCTTACGTGTCTAATAAAGAGTAGATTTTGTATTAAGATGTTACATTGTAAAATTCAACATTTCGATTTCCAAACTCAATTCAAAATTAATACTAGTATTACACAAACAAAAACACAGTTCTCCATAGTTGTACAAAAACATAGTTCTCCATAGTTTTACAAAAAACAGAGTAAAATTCAAACATTTCAATTTCCAAACAGCAACCATTGTAGGCTTTGTCTTAGACGCCTTTTATTTTGCGTCCTTGGCCGACGTTCCCCAGCTGATGGAAACCTTTTCACTTTCTTTCTTCTCCTCTTTTCGACGCGATTGGGAGCCATGATCTTCATTTCTTTGATGTAATCGGGGACATCCCATTGACTTCTTTCCGGAACCACATAAATAGACTTGTAATATGTCAATGCCCACAGCTCTGTCCAATAATATTTAGAGATCAAATCTTCTAACTCAAAAACAGAACCACTCTCATGTTTAGAGTAGAAAATGTAAGCCGCTATTCCGTGAACACAAAGATATTGTTCTATGTCAAAGAACCTACAATTGCAACTTTTTGCAAGTAAATTCACCAAATACGGCTTCCCATCACAACCGACGACACTGTATTCAAGGTTGAAAAAATTTATCTCCGACACAATTAATTTTTTTGCTTCCGTCCATGCATCATGCACAAAGTTCTCCACTAGAGGAACTAGTTTCCGCTCACTGGATCCTCTAACGGTTTCTTTCCTATGTTCATTAAACCAATCAGCAGTTTTTTAATGACCGTATCCAGCAAAGGTATTGAAGAGTATTTCCTCGCTTCCTTGAAGACGTTGTTCATCGACTCCACAACGTTGCTTGTGTCAATATTGTATCTATTTCCCGGAAACCAGCACCTTGCCCACTTTTCTTTCTCACTACTTTCCTCCAGACAATTTGCAGCAGATGGATACCGAGTCTTGAAAGTAGAATATGCAACATCGAATTCTGGCACTGTGTAAATTCGAGTCATTTCCATAAATTTCCATTCAACAGTGTCTTTGTTGACGTTACGTGCATGACCTTTCACATTTTGAGCCAAATGCCATATACAGTGCGCATGATGAGTCATCGAAAATACTTTAGTTATGGCATTGATGAGACTTCCATTTCTGTCACTCATAAACACCAGCTCTGATGAATCTGGCACAACAGTTTTAAACATCTCAAAAAACCAACTCCAACTGTCCTTATTCTCACCATCTAGCAAAAGGCTAAAGGATAGTGGTGCCAATTAGGATTCTGGGCTGTTGCAAAAACAAGTACACCACCATATCAATTTTTCAGAAAAGTAGCATCCGCAGTTACAACTTTCCTCATCACTTTAAAACCTTCTGTGCTAGCTCCCAAAGCAATAAACAAGTACTTGAATCTTTCCGAGTCATCCAATTTCACACTTGTTATTGTCTTCTCATTGATTTTCTCTAACATGTACAAATAAGAATACAACATCTGATAACTTTCTTCCGGAGTCCCACGCAAAATGCTCACAGCTTTGTTTTTACCTCTCAAAGCAGTGGAGTATGATATATTGACACCCAGTTTTATCCACACAAGATCTTTGATACTTCTAGGAGTATGGGTTTCCATTTGGCCTAGATAATCATCATGCAATAGAGATGTAACTAGTTGAGGCGTGCCTTTCCTCTTTGAGTTGCAATTACTCTGACTGCCATGAGAGCATGAGTGCATCTTGTTGTACGTTCTAATAGAGAACATTTCAGCTTTTTAAATCTTTACAGCCCGTAGTCCCCATTTACATCCTTCTTTAGGACATTTTAGCACTAATCGCTCCTTATCCGATTTGACCACATTAAACCCAAAAGTTTTTTACATGCACCTCTATCCACCACTTCTTGCACTGCCTTTTTACTAACAAACTCTTGCTGTATTTTCAAACCCAGACCGTCTTCCCATTCTTCCATAAATTGAATTGGTTCCGCAACAGGTGGAACATCTACATATCTATCACGCAATTTTGTCACTTGCCTACCATTATCCACATTGCCAACATCATTTTTATCTACATTGCCATCAACATTTTCATCGACATTTACTTCTTCATCAGCTTTTTCCAACATTTCCTCAATCGCCACAATTTCCCCCTTGGGTTGTTTATCAACTTGATTGTTGTCACCATATAAAGTTATGGTTTTATCTCCAATTACATCATCATTCGAATGCCACACCTCATAGTTCATACCTAGAGAACTTCGTTTTCCCGCTCTTGAAAGTTGCTCTTGGAGTTCTGATCTTTTGATGACCTCCACAAACAAAATGCACCTACGGTTCTCTTTATCTACGGAAAATAGATAACCACAAAGGTCCTCATCATCATAAATAAAAAACTTTTCCTCAGACCCAACAAGCAGTTGAATGTAACTCAAATTCAACTTCACATTATTCTCATCTAACCCGAGCTTTTTGCAGATTCGTGTTTCGACCATTGAAAGATTTATCTCCTCCGTATCCTTCTTCAACACTGAACAATACATGTGACCTTCTCATTTGAAGTGTATGATGACGTTGTTGCTCATTGGATCCTGCCAAAACCATTGAATACCATCCATTATACAAAGAAAAACCATCTCTACAAAATTAATTTGTTACTGGAAACTGTTGAAGTTATACCAGTTTTACTAGTTCTACAAAAATTATCAGTAATACTTGTTTTGCTAGTTTTCATGACGTACATATTTTGATTTTGAAATCGAGAAATCTACATTCAATGCACTGTGAATCAAACAATGCAACCATTATCCTACTCAATTCAAGTCATAATGGACTCGATGACCAAGTTGGAGCATCTAAATCCATTCAAATCTAGTTTTTTCAACGCCGGAAGACGGAGGATTGAGCCGGAAGACGATAGAGGACCGAGCCGGAAGACGACGGAGGACCGACCCGGAAGACGATGGAGAATCGAGCCGGAGTAGCAGCTTCTGAATGGGAGCTCGAGAAGAAGAGTACCGCGACAGAATTCGCCACTCCCAAAACAGCGATTTCGCGATTCCAAACGCGAGGAGAAGACTTTTTTTTATTATTAAATTGAAGTTAATAATGTAATTACAATTGTTTAATGAATATGAGGGGTATGAAGATTTATGAAGGATATAAAGGATTTAAAGTTCTGGTTAAAGGGTATATAAGATGAAGGCTCGAAAAAATTCTAGTAGTAGTATAGTAGATCAACACATCATCCAACCACTATTTATAAACATTTCTTTTGTAGTATCAACAAAATTGCAAGAGGCAAAAGGAATAGACTCACAAGACAAAAAAATAATAGTGGTACAAATTGATACATAATATAATTTCATAGGAAAAACACATGTACAAGAAAAGTTAATTTATCACTTCGATTATTTTCTTCTAGTGAAAATAAAATTTTCAATACGAAAACAACACACTAATGGTTTTTGGCTGTGTGTTTGGGTTCATTTAGACAAAGTAGATGAGCACAAAAAGAATGAAAAGAGAGTTTAAAAAAAAAAAAACTCTCCTAAAGCAAGAACAAAGCTTCTAAGTAATCATCAACATAAGCTAAGCAAGGCCAATAATCTGTTCTTATATGCACCAATGTGGACCCTTCACCAACTTCCATTTCAAACAGCAGATGATATCTCGGAGGCAAAAACATCAGCATCTTCATCTTTCCCATTTTCCCTCTACTCCTCGTCATTGGAACCTCTTGATCGTCTCCATATCCTATGTATGTAAGACGTAGAGGGTCTCGGTTTGATCCTGTGGCCCCCATTGAAGAAGAAGTAGTAGCTTGACCTCCTTCTTCTTCCTCCTCCTGCCACACAATGTTCTCGATGATTCCTCCTTCTCTTACAATGTTCACAAGCTGTTCTCCGGTGATAGCCACCACAAAGGGGGCCAAGTGAAGCTCACTGCCCTGTATAACAGTTTCTGCAGGGACTTCAAGCAGTTTCACTGACCGAGTCCCACTGATTGCTGCAGCGGTTTTGCCTCCTTTTAGTGCAAATGTTTCGTGTGCAGTGCTTGATGATGAACCGCACACTTCCCACAAAGCATTGAATAGATCTGAGTAGTAGCTAGGTACTGTATCTTCAGGTTCATCAGGTGGGACAAGAGCTTTCAGGAACATGTCTTCAATCCCCACAGGGACATTCTCGAGTTTCCCCTGAATCATCTGACCACTTTCTGCATTTGCTTCCATTGAAACCTCCACTAAACCCGGTGTTGGTTCTCTAGGTTCCAGTTCAATTGTTACAGGTGCTCCTCCTACAACATCTTTCTCCTCCTCTTTCTGCCTGTTTTCTAACAAGACTATATCCAACGAACCTTCATCACTGGGTACATTCTTGTCCCAGTGAGGCTCACCTATAAGGAAAGGTATGCGGCACGATGGAATAGAGCCATAAGGTGCAGAAGATGAGAATTTGAGCACGGTGGCGAATAACGCAGGAGGTGAATCGACTTGGTCTAACTCAGGACTCTGAGTTTGACTCCCCCATATGCTGCTATATGGTTCAGCATCCAATCTCAAAGAACATGTTATCCGTACCTTGATTCCAGGCATGTGTCTAAGATCAGGAATCACTGAGAAGTATCTTCTTAACCTTTCGAGAATTTCTGCAATCTTTGCATCCATCACCCTTAACCTGGGCTTTGCTGATTCAATCCTTCCAGAATCTGGCAAAAGCTGGAGTTCTTGACTGCTATTTGGCTCAACTTCATCAATCTGAATCTTGTTTTCGATAATGCTATACCCATCATTTCCAACACCTATAGATGGTAGAGACAAGGACCATGACTGTTTGACGAGTAGGGGTGTGACCCGTTCAAGGTGTATATAGGATGAAAGATTCCAAGATTTGTTAGGATCATGACGGTAACGAGGACTTTGGACAGTAAAGAATGCAGATGAATGAGTTGATGGAGAGACAGTATCTGCAGGCTTCAAAATGTTCTTTAACCTCCTTCCTGGTATACAGACCAGCATCCTCAGATATATCCTGCATTTCACCAGTTTAAGAGGGTAAGTTAATGCAAATCATGATTCACAAGATTTCTTGTGTGTCATGGTCATACCTAGCGTTGTCTCGGACATCTAGATCAGGAAAATAGAGACATGTGAGAGAAAGAAGGCGAGAGAGTCCAAGAAACAATCTAGAGCTCTTATGGTGACTCAACAGTGTTCGACAAATGCCAAGAACTTCAGTTCCTTGATCCCACAGTTTCAATCCCACATCTGACCCGCGCTTATCAACAAGTGAAACGACAAACTTGGTGAGCAGCTCTATCAATCTAGAAGGGGGTATTGTATCATTCTCTGCAATCCGATGAAAAAGCGGGAAGTAAGCTGCTAACAAGTTGTTGCTTTTCTCAAGTTTGGGAAGCAGTTTCTCATCTATTGTCTGAAGAAACCGCTCTCCTAGCCACTGATGCTTTTGACAGTTTATCAACCGCTCAATAAAAGCCACAACAACAGGGACCAATATTTGAAACTGTGAAGTCATATCCACCAGCAACCCCTGAATTAAGTACAGAAGATAATCAAAACAAAGGAAGAGTATATCTGAGGGAGAAAATGTTCCTGAAGCACTGTTATACAGAACTTATAAGACTAAACAAGTTCTTTTCCAGTCTCGAAAATAGACAAAATGAACCACCATCAAGCAAAGATAGCAACTGACCTGCAAGTTTTGGAAGAGGCTAGACTCCATGAGGCTTCCAGTGGTGGAAGGATCAGAGTCAGTATGTGTAGATGCACATATCAGAAACTTGTGTAAAGTACGGAATGCTACCGCAGTTTCTGAGCTCCAAGGAGGTAACCATTTGAAATCCAAAACAGATACCAAGCATTCCTGCAACAACTCCCCTGTAGTAATGCTGTTATCACCTCCACTCAAAGCATTGGAACTAACAGAGCACTGTACCAGCAGATCAAGCTTCAAAGCTTTTAAAGCCAGTGGATCAAAAACACCAGGATGAAACTTTTGACCCATCTCAAGAACAGCTTTCCTCTTCCCAAGCTCCCCACTCAACATCAGCTTATTCAACAACCCCATTAACCAGTGAAGCGCAAGCAAACGAAAAACAAGATAGATCTGACTCTCCTTGGATAGAAGCATAAGACGTCTCATGATATCTTTCTCTTGTCCCTCAAATGCATCAGGGAACTGTGTATACATAAGCAAGACAACATGACATAGCATTGGATCAAACGAATAAATCATCCCCAAGAACTGAACTTTCAACATGGAAGCCTGTAACTCCAATGCAGATGCAAGCGGCACCACCATTCCCATAAACTCCATCATAGCACAAGACGTGAATAGATACGGTGACTCCAACATAAACGCAAGTGTTCGTCTTAGCTCCTTCTGATCTGGCCCCAACCCCTGACTCTGACCTTGACTCTGGTCCCGCATCCAACTAGGAGCATTGAAAGGCACCAGAGGCACAGAGGTACTAAGAAGCGAAACCCTCAGCTTCTGATTAACAACATTGTAAACAACAGTGGTGAACAAGAGAAGGTAAGCTTGCACGGCGTGTGTTCTCTCCGCTTGACACAGCGACCAAAGATGTCCAGCAACATCAGATAGCAAACCAGGAAACGCTCTCTCCACCTGACGCAAACACTCACACGCGACGGCACGTGTTTGTCTATCAAACCCGTGGTTAGGACGATTAACTAACGCGAGCAACAAGTCAACAACACCTTCAACGTGACGCACGGAGAAAGACTCAACCGCCACAAGCACCGACGTGAAAGAGATCAAAGCTTGCTCCTTTAACCCATTCGATCCATCCGTGGGAGACTGCACGATCGCACGGAGAGCATCGATGAAGCGATCAAAGGTCTCGTGACCACATTTGTGAAACAGAATGTCGGAGAATTCGTCGAGGAAGACGAGGATTGAGAGCTTTGCTGGTAAAGGAAACTCCTTTTTGAGGAGAGAGGAGAGAGCGAGGTCCACTAGAGAATCAATCGAGAAGACGGAGGTGGTGAACCAGTCGCGAGGAGCGCCGGAGTCTTGGAAATCGGAGATAAGTACGTCCCAGTCGTGGACAGAGAGAGGTCTCGCCGGAGTCTTCTCCGTCATCATGCTCCGATCGAATAATCGGATTTGAATCTGTAGAGAAGTTTAGAAAGAAGACATTTGAGATGATAAGACAGCCTCTTGTCGCCGGCAAGTACCACTCCGTGAGAAACAGAACAATTCACAGATGCTGACTCATCATTTACTTTATTTATTCATTTCTATATTTACTTTCAATTTAAATGTAAATCATTTTCTTGACAATTCAAATAGCAATAAACACACACATTTTTGTCACAAACTATCACATAAATATTTGTTGAAAAGTATAAAGATATATCCTCAAATCTAGGTTTATGATTTAAAATTAGCGTCTAAAATGTAAAATAATAAATGATTATTATATTTTTAATAATTATTATTTTATTTTTAAAATTGTTAATATGAAATTATTACTCCATTTGTTAAGAATAATATAACTTTTTACTGTATAATATTTTTGTGAAATTCTTTTAACTAGGTGTTTTGCCCGCACATGCGGGCTTAATTATATTTAAGTTAATTTAAAAAATTATGAAAATAAATGATTAATTGCATCCAAATAATTCGACCTAAAACATTAAACTTTTTTACATTGATAAAGTTATTCACAAATTAAAAACAAATCCATGTTTTCCTTTAAAATTTTGAAAAATCTAGAGTCTATTTCATTTCTTCGTAATTGATAAAAAATATAGAAATCTATCTTTCATTTTGAAAAATTGAATCGATAAATATACATTCAAAAATTGATCTTACAGAAAGAATAAAATTAGTTTGGATAATAATACAATATATTTAAATTTATTTTTGTCAAACACATATTTTCTTTATTTTTGAATGATCTTTTATTTTATATGATTAATCTAAACTATTAAAGGGGAAGTACAAAATAAAAATAACTCTTAGTTTTCCTCAAAAATTACAATAGAATGCCACTGCAATTAAAACGATGTAGTTTTGCTCTTAAATGAAAACAAAATTGCCCCAAAACAAACAGCCCAATTCAATTTTAAAAATGGCATTTGTTACTAAAATTGCTAAATCTCTTATTTTTTGTTTTGCTTTCTAAATAATTTATTTAAAAAAAATAAATATAAAATATAATTTTAAAATATAATGGCAATCTCTAAATCTATACTATTATTTGCGAAGTGATTTTTGTATTAAATATAATGTTAGATACTCTAAATTTTATACTTAATAAAAGTATATATCAAAAAATTATTACAACTTGATAGTTAGAAAAAAGGCGCTAAACAAAATGAACAAGATACACCGACATCATAACTCAATAACCTACATAAATATGAATGCTTTTTACAACTAATATATATATATATATTTATACACAACATAAATCCGCGCGGACGCGCGGGTCAAAAGCTAGTTCATGTTTAAAGTTTAACTATATAAATATAAACATAAATTTAATTTAACGTGTGAGTTCAGAGGCGAAAAATAACTTCACGAATATATATCATTATATTATATTATTATATTATTTTAATTTGAAAATAATTACGTATTCTACTTTTTTCAATTTCTCTTTTGAATTATATACAATTAAAAATTTTACTTTATGAATATTTATTTATGTGTTTTCTGTTTTTGATTTTTTTTATCAAAAATATATTTTCCGGATAACAACACAATATATATAAGAATTATCTTTTTTATTTTATTTTTAAATATATATTTAGATTATGGATAATTCTTATCATTATTATTAATTTAAATCATTTATCTAATCAAATAAGTATTAAATTCGTTTTTATTTTTAGCTGATTTATATATTTTATTCATTAAGGGTATAAACGATATTAACCACTCCAACTTTTAACGTGAGAGCTCCGTTGCGAAAAATCACTTCGCAAATAATAGTATAGATGGATAATTCTTATCATTATTATTAATTTAAATCATTTATCTAATCAAATAAGTATTAAATTCGTTTTTATTTTAGCTGATTTATATATTTTATTCATTAAGGGTATAAACGATATTAACCACTCCAACTTTTAACGTGAGAGCTCCGTTGCGAAAAATCACTTCGCAAATAATAGTATAGATTAAATTTGATCTAATTTGAGTATAAACTTTTTTAAAACTATATAATTGTAAAAATAAGCGGAGATTACAAATTACTAAATCGGCTGTGTTCGTAGAACTAAGCACGCTGTTTCGACAGCGGACTCTGTTTTGTACTAGCATCATCATATATTCATCGAAACGGCAGCGTTTCGATCTTCATTTTGCATCATCAGGTTTTAGGCCACCAGCTACGCTACTGGAAGAAGTGTTGTCTCGGACGCTCGGAGAAGATGAACACTTACTAGAATGAGAGCTTTCCTCTACGGAGTTGTTGTGGCTGTTCCTCTTACATCTCTTGCTCTTCTCTGGCCTTTGCAATGTATCCTACAAACACACAGTTTTTCCAATAAATAAGACATGTCTAGCTTCTGACTCATCACAACTTCTTTTTTTAATCTTTGTCTCACCTTATCAGAAGTAGATCCAGGAGTTTTTAACTCGAGTTGTGTTGCAACGTCACTAGAGTCCTCTGCTTTCTCAGACCTGCTCTCTCTTGAAACCTTTGCTCTAGGTTCCCTCGAACGGTTGTTCTGTGGTATGTGCACGGATTGTTGTTCAACCACGGTATTAGGAGGCATATACGGCATGTAAGGCGCTGGCATCATGCTAGGGTTCTGGTTCCCAAAGTATGTGTAAGATGGCATTGGTGGATGATGCATTGGGATTGACCCGGGAGGCATAGCCATAGGCATTGGATATGGAAAAGATGGTGGAGCCATCATGACCGTGTGATCCATTGCAGCTCCCCACGGAGACATTGACCTTAATCTCTGCTGGTATTGGAGATTGAGATTCTCTATATCTGACTTGAGCGACGTCTTTTCTTCTCTCAGGTCGTTTTTCTCTTGTGTCAGCTACAGAAAGAGCATTGTTATACAAACAAACCAAGCACCATTTGCTTTTTGCTATTGGTAAGAAGATAGGTCCTATAAGCAGTTTTGAGTTTGCAATCTTATGATGTAGGGTAAGTGTCAGCTACAGAAACCATTGTTATACAAGCAAGCAAGCACCAGTAGCTTTTTGGCTATTGATTGAAAGAGAAACAAGTCCTATAAGTAGTTAGCTAGCATGTTGAGTTTGCCTATTAAGATCAGGGTTAAGTGTCTACATCATAAAATGCAGAACACAAGTACATATACAGGTCACAGGAATATGAACCTCGCGGGACTCATCTGTCAGTGCGGTGTACTCAGATTTGAGTTTGTTGACTTCTGAAGTGAGCTCTTTCAACACCTGAAGAGTATCAGTCAGAATCGTAGCTTTGTCATTCTTGGGTCTTTCTGGATCTGCAAACAGAAGAAGCATGTGAGGAAGATCTTACAGAAAATCATGTAAATGTTAAACCCACATGAAAAAACTGAATCATTTACCGAGTACATTTCCAAGTTCAACAAAATGCTCATTCAGTTTCTCCCTCCTCAGCTTTTCACGTCCTGCTTTCTGAGACTTTCTAGCTGAAACGTCCATAACCTCTGAAAACTACAAAACACGCGAATCAATCGCAGTGTCTCTCTGAGAATACAAATCCAACATAGCAGCAGAAGATCAAGGGCACATTGTTGGCTCACAAATGAAACTAAGTATAAGCACAAGACTTCAACTGATTATCTGGTTCTTCTTTAACAATAAGCATCCTACAATTTACTGATTGTTCATATGAATGAACTGATTGCTAAAAAGGTTTATAATCTTGTGAAATCCCCAACAAAGCCACAATCTTTCCAAACCGGGTTTGGTATTGTTAGCATCTATCAAAAACTTTGTTTGAAGAAAGGAATCTTCAATTAGTTCATCATAGATTTCGTTGCTACACTCAAAACTAAGTTCAAACAATCAAGAAACCCTAGATTCGAGTTAATTCCCTTGATTGAAGAAGCATCTAGCTAGCTCGATGATGATCGAAACCCTAAAGAGGACGAGGACGATTTATTGGAGAAAAGGTAAAGGCAGAGACTGAACAAACTTACCGGCGGGAAGAATCGACGGCGACGACGACGGTGACGGAGAGATTCGATTAGATGAAACAAGACAAGTTTCGGCGACGAAAGATTCTCCTTCGTTCTGTTCTCTCACAAGCATTATGCCATTATCCCTTTTTCAATTATTTTGACATTTTATTTTCAGTGTATCGTATTTCCTATAGATGAATATAAGTTTGGATTACTTTCTATTTTGCCTTCAATTTATGCATTGATCAAAATAGACCCTCAATACTTGATTTTGTTGTGGATTTTAACTTCGACAAATCTATCAAATAGATTTTTTAAAAGTTTTTGTCATAAAATAATATTTAAAGAAAAATTAATTAAAATAATTTTTTTTATTTTAAAAATTTTATAGTTAAAAAACAATCAATTTTAAATCACAATTTCAAAACCTACCTCGTAACTTTAAATCTTTTAATTAGTTAACCAAAAAATATAAATATCTATTTACATTTTTTAATAAAATTTATTTTAATCATTTTAAAAAGTTATTTTGTTGACAAATTTTTTTAATCTATATTAAAATATTTCTATTTTAACAATGTGAATCTTTCTAGTATCAAGTTTGGACTTTGTTGGTTCTTCAAAATAACGTCACAAAAAGATGTGAAACTGATTTCCAAAAAGACAAATTTCTCAAATATATTTTTTTAAAAAATTTGTCACAAAAGTAGCACTCAAAAAAAAATAACCAAACTAGACATTTTTATTCTGAAATTTTTAATATTTTAAAATATTTATTAATTATAAACTTCACTTCCAAAACCTAAGTCTGTAACTCTAAATCATAATTTTAAATTAATTAACTAAAAATATATAAATATATATTTACAGTCTATTTTGATTATTTTTTTCATTCATTGTTATTTTGAAAACAAAAATTTTTTAAGGTCTATTGGTCTTTTATCTCTTTCCAAAATACTAGTTTGATTTTCGGACTAAAGTCTCCACAAGTTTCTATTTTCCAATTTCATAATAACAGATCTTATAAGATACGTGAAGCCAATGCCTATTAACTTCTTACACAAAAAGCACTGTCTTTGCACAGATCCGACCAAAGGATTTAATTAGCGGGACTCTCCGTCTTCATCTTTCATCAAAGCAACGACTTTCTCTATGATGCTCTTAAGCGCAGGTGCACTTACAGAACACTTGTTGCTCCCCTCAAAGCACGACTTACCTTGTTCAGCTGCTTTGCAAAGCTGTGGATCCAGAGGAACACTCCCAAGATACGTTACTCCCATTTCCCTACACATTCTCTCTGCACCACCTCCACTACGGTCAAACACTTCGCTGTAAGCCAATACGTTGAGAAGCTCTGGTGCGTTCTTTCTTAAACAAGAGATTACTTCTTGTGTCACGTCAATGGTGAAGCCAGACTCTGATTGCACTTTCGTAAACTTGACATCCGCTAACGGTTGACACAAACCGCTCATGTTCTCCACTACTCCTAGCACCGGGACTCCAACTTTCTTGCAAAAGCTCACTTCTTTCCTAACATCGATCAAGGAGACTTCTTGTGGGGTCGTGACGATGATAGCACCGTCGATCCCAGTGGCTTGGAGGTACTGGACGATGGAGATGTGCTCGTCAGATGTTCCTGGTGGGGCATCAACCACGAGGTAATCGATCTCTCCCCAGTCTACGTCTTTCAAGAACTGTTTGATGAGAGCGTTCTTGCGGGGACCTCTCCAGACAACAGCGTCATCAGAGTTGGGGAGCATGAAACCTATGGACATGACACCAAGGTTTTCCTCCACATATACCGGGGACCATCCGAGGTTGCTCTGGTGAATATCATGTCCTTCAAGGCCTAGCATTTTCGGCATGCTTGGGCCGCATATATCTATATCCATAAGGCCTACTTGATGGTCCATTCCCGCAAGGGCAAACGAGAGCTGAGCTGAGAAAGTGCTCTTGCCAACCCCACCTTTCCCAGACAAAACCAGAATCTTGTGCTTAACAGTGCTCATTCTCTCTGCTATGGCCACCAAATCTGAATGAAACAGGAAGATGTCAGCACAAATACCACTGAATAACTTAGTCTGAGACTCAACACATAAATCGACATTAGCATTATCAAACAAATCACTGGTCTAATCGTCACAAGGTGTTGCTCTCAAATGAACTATATGGCCAGCAAAAGGAAGCCACAAGAGCTCACAAACCTATAAAATGCATGTTCTCACTTAGTTATTTTGCTTGGTGTTCTGGAGATCCAAGGCTTAATACAAATACATACAACTCCAAATAACAAAAGCAACATAAATGATTTGAAATAGGAGATACAAGCTCTTATGATCACATAGATACAAAAAGCACAACATAGTATCACAAAATGGGCTAAGGAGAAGTTGCAAGAATCTTCAAACCCAGACTACTAAACAATAAAAAATACAAACCTTTGGGATACAATCTTCAGTATGGACTCAAAAGCAGAAACCCTAATTCAAATATATAACCGATGATCAAGAGAGCGAGTAAACCGAACCTGGGTCAGGTCCTTTAGGAGCAGTAGCACACACTTCCTGATTAGGGCAACCTGCGCAAGAATCGGACTTTCCAGCAGTCTCCGATTGAGGACCTGGGCAATCTATTCACCAGCAACCCAATGAACAATAGCAAAATTAGGTCAAAATTCGCAGATGAAAGAGCTCATAAGCTGAAGAAAAAGATGGATTGAAGTTGCTTACGTTCATTGGCGTTCTCAGGAATATCTCCGTTCTCCATGGCGACTACTAGGTGATCCCTCTCTGATTACTCGCTGGAGATTTCGTGTAATACGTTAAAACTCGCTGATGGCGGCGACGCGTAGTGAAACCAGTTCTCTAGCCCATTATAGTTATATGGGTTCATCTAAAATTTATAATGGGCCTTACTAACTAATTCAGATAGATATTGCTATTTGCTAGTGAACGTATTTTACAAAGGATCATAGAACCTCCAACACATAAGAAGAAAAAAAAGGTAATCAAAGAGTGGTAGTGTAGTGAGAGAGTGGTAGTGTGTAGTGAGAGAGTGGTAGTAGTGTGTATTCTTTTGAATATTTGTATTGTATATTATCAAAATACATGGGCGAATATGGATAATGATGCAAAAGCATGTAGTCGACTTTATTCGCAAACGTAAGAGTCATACTCATAAACCCTACCCATTCACATGCAATGAAAGTGAAACATCCAACCTTGCAAGCAACTCATTTCACAATAAATAAATAACTCTGGAAAATTATATATTAAATTTGGAAAGTGGTATTACTAGTTTATATAATGCAAGGCCAAAAGAGAGGGAATATTTATTATTCACGTAAAAACAAAGGAGACACACTCATAGGTGTGTAATGTATGTATAAAACAGCATATAAATACATAAATTTTGTAATATTACTTGAGTAGCATAGTCCTTTGTGCTATGGACAAGTCAGAAGTGAGCTCATGAAGCATCATTCTATGTGGTAGATATTCTCACATGCATATATATATATATATATATATATATATATTTATTTATTTGATTAATCCGGGATATCCCAGGCCTATGGAGAGGTCCCGACTAATTTCCAAGAAGAGGTGTAGTCCACGGATAGATCTTCTCTCTGGGTATTCAAATGGGCCCTAAAGCATGGACCCATATCTGTGTAAAGTGACAAGGATAATTGTGATTTAGTTTCGCGCAGCAGGTGGGTCGAACCTGAAACGTGTTAACGTCTCAGTCCCGCTTCCTTACCACTCGACCACAATCACCCGGTCACTCACATGCATATTTGATATCAGTTTTCACTACTGGCAATTCAGATACCAGTGGATTTATAACAAAATATATTTTTTTTTAAATCAACATTTATTTTCAAACAAGAATTTGGAAAGTGCTATTGTAAAATAGTTTGCTACTATTTATCAACCTAGTGTTTGGGGGCACCGAATTATTGTAGTTTTGTAATTTTCCTCTGTTTTATGCTTTGCATCCTGAACAATGAGCATAAAGGAATCAATACTGCACCTGGTCTTCGCAAGTTTGCCGCAACTGCAAGCACCTGGTTTTCACTTTCTGGTAATGTTTGGACTAATCTCTGATTAAATATTTAATTTGTAGACAATTATTTAACTATAAGTGCTGTTGGACCGAAAACAATAACACTTTAGTAATCCAAACAAGTTTTGTCTATGAATCTTCCAAATTTAATAGTCTGCAATATGTTCTCTGAGGTTAACACCTCTCTTTTTAAAACCGATACACTTTTTTTCTTACATAATAATATTTAAATCTCCCTATAACTTTTGTTTAAGTATTTAATTAGCTACACTCTATACAACCTTTGTTTTCTCTGACAACGCCTTGTCATATCTATTTGTGCTATGCACTTTAAAACAGATGGATTTCAAAATAAGTAGACGGTCAATGCAGTTTTTAACCTTTGTACTTTTTGAATGGTTTACTGAAGAATAATATGCCGAAGCCAATAAAATATATTTTCACGAGGATCTAATTTTCAAATGAACGAATCGGAAACTTAGTAACGCAAACGATAATATGAATGTACAAAAAATTCAATATTTTATGTACTCAAAATTGGAGCTGCACTGTAAATTTTATTTACTAAGAAAATATTGGAAAGAAACATCCATGTTAACCCCCCAAATGTAAGTGCTTAATATGCATAGAATATCTCATCTCCAAAATATATGTATAAATCATCCAGTCATCAGTTAGTTGATAACTGTAAATTCATATCATTCTAAACATTTATCAGGTGGAAACCTAAAAAACAATCATACAGTCATCAAAATATAATTGCTTCAAACCATATAAATTTTAAGACCGGTCATGGCTATTAGACTTTCACTAGTTTATATGTTTTTTCTTCCAACAAACCTAATTTTAACATAACAACATTAATACAAAATCTATTATACTTTTTTTTTTTTGAAAAACTTCCTATTATGCTACTAGTCCATGATCGATATTCTACTTCCATTAGGGTTAGATATACATTGTTCACCCATGGGACTAAATGTCGTTTGTGAATTTATAATATACTTCTATGTTTGTATAGATATGTTTACATAATTATATGAAATTCTAGAAGAATATACAAAGGGCAATTCACTCAAATAATATTTTTAAGTTTTTGTCAACAAAATAATTTTTAAAAAGAAAAAAAATGATCCAAACAATCTTATTATTTTGAAAACTTTAAACTTTAAATCTAAATTAGTTAACCCTAAAAATATATGTGTATATTTAAATCATTTATGAAATTTATTTTGATCATCTTTGAAAGCTATATTTGTATTTGTATACAAATACAAATATCTATTTTAAAAACGTATATGAGAGATACTAATAAATACGCCGAGAAAAAAAAGATATATAAATAGCCGTTTCCATGTGATAACTATTATTGCTCTTTCAACAAATCCAAAAAGAGAAACAAAAGAAGAAGGAACAAGAAAAGCTCACAAGAGTCACTGGTTTACAACCTCATTCTTCACCAAATGCAAAAGAAGTTCACGCAATGTCTCTTCTCTGTGATCTTCAAATCAATCTCGATCAACAATTCACCTTCTTCGTCAATCAGGTAATAATATTAACTAACAAAACCACATCTTACTTCCTCTCTTTCTTTGATCTGAATGAAAACTTTGTCTCTCTGTTTTTTTTTTGGTTAGGATTTGATGTCAGAGTACTCAGGGTTCTTGAGGAAGATGATAAAACAGAGCAACAAGAAAAAAAAGAATCACAAGAACGGTAGAATCATCATCCAAGTCCAAGACTTTCCAGGTGGACCAGATGGGTTCGACTTGGTTTCAAGATTCTGTTACACCAACGGCGGAGGAATCTCTATCGACGTCTCAAACGTCTCCGTCTTGTACTGCTCTTCTCTGTTTCTTGAGATGACAGAGATACTCTGTTCCTCTAATCTCTCCCTTCAAACAGAGAAGTTTCTTGAAGGAATGTTCTACTGGTCATGGAACGACATCGTTTCATGCCTCAAGAGCTGCGAACAAGTGTTTCCTCACGCAGACTCGTACGGTCTTGTGGACAAGCTCGTGTTCGGGGTGTTAGCCAAGATCGCTCAGAACTCGGACATGAGTCAAGTCTTTGCCTCATCCTCAACGTCCTCCTCTGCTTCAGCCTCTTCTATGTCGCCTGAGACGGCAAAGAATAGGACTGATTCAGACAAAAAGTCCACTTCGAGATCCTTTTCTTGCAAGACAAGCAACGAGTGGTGGTTCGAGGATATGTCAAGTCTCGGGCCAAAGATCATCGAGAAGCTGCTAAAGAATCTTGGAGCTTTTTATGAGAACAATGACAGTTTAGTCCTAACGAGATTTCTCCTCCATTACCTCAAGACAAAGGTCCACAGCAAATCAAACAACAAGCTCGAGTATTCAGGTTTAGCTAACACAGCGGTTCAGGGAGTGATCTTTGCTGCGAAAACCGCGTTCTCCTGCAGGAAAATCTTCTGGGTTCTTAGAGTTTTATCTGGTTTTAGCATCACCAAGGAATCAAGAACTGGTTTAGAGAGAGTCATAGGAGAGATGCTGGATCAGGCAACACTTGATGATCTTCTGATACCGACAGGAGGGAAGAGAGACAAAGGGTTTTACGATGTTGATTTGGTGGTAAGATTACTAAAAGTGTTTGTCAGAAACTGCAGCAGCACAGAAGAAGAAGAAGATGATGATGAGAGTCTGAGAATGAGAAGAATGGGGAAGTTGATTGATGAGTATCTGAGAGAGATATCTCCAGACCAGAATCTTAAAGTGTCAAAGTTTCTAGAAGTTGCAGAGAGTTTGCCAGATTCAGCTAGAGATTGGTTTGATGGATTGTTCAGAGCCATTGATATCTATCTTGAGGTCAGTTGTTTTTTTTATGCAATACATTTTATAATTTTCTTTCTTTTCCCCCAAATAATTGCATGAACATAAGGATTTAAAAAAAACAAAATGAGACAAAATACAGACAAAGTAGAGTGAAATAGAAGATGACAAGAAGCAAAACAACTTTCAGTATGGTTTAGCTTTTTACAGTTCTCAAGAGATGAAAATGCTTAACTTTTCTTTCTGTCTTTTCTTCTTTTTTTTTTTGCTGTGTGATATCTAAAGATTCGAAAAATTTGAGATTTTGCATTCATATACATTCATACAAGTTCAAGTGTAAGTAGTGACCTTATTGGGAATTGTTTTTAATGTCTTCAAATAGAATAATATAAGATTTTCAAACCACAATCATTTACATTCAGATTTCTTAAATATTTTGCCTATATTTTCGTTTTCATTTGTTTTTAAATAAATACTCTAGGATAGCATTAACAAAAAAAATTGTCACAAAAATAACTTTCAGTGAAAAAATGATTTAATAGGCTTTATTAGAAGATGTAAATATATATTTACACCTCTTGATTTAACTAATTTACACTTAAGATTTAGATTTATGAGGTGGGATTTTGGAAGTGAAGTTTAATTTAAAAAATATATATATATATTAAATTTTGAAAAAAAAAAACTATTTCGGTCAATTTATCTTGAGGGCTCTTTTTGTGAGAAAAACTTAAAAATGACTATTTAAGACAATTGCTCTTGTTTTTTTTACCTAGATAATATATTTGGCCAATACTTTTAAGATAAAACATTAAAATTTTATATATCAGACATTTTATTAAAATATTAAATTTTATACATCAGACATTTGCTTAAATTGCATAAAACACGAGTTTCTTTCAATTTCTTTTCATGCTTGTGTTTGAAATTATTTTTGAAAAATGTTTGATAAAAAATTTAAAATGTTATATGCTTTTGTAAACAAAAAAAAAAACTTACTGCAATTTATAATGTAAACATGGAATCAAACGCAAATGAGGAAATGGGCTACTAAATTAGTGTGTAATGTAGTATTGTCTAACTTACTGCACATTCATGACAAAACATGACTGTCTTCTTGTCTGTCTTTTGTTTGACTAAATATCATTAACAATTTTCTAAACAATAAGAACAAGATTATTAGTATCACGTGAATATTAGATATGACTAATCTAACTTTGATTTCTTGGAAAAGAAAAAAAACTGTTTACCGTCAGCTTGCCTTTAAGTACTTGTTAAATTTTGTTACTACTATATAATCACTGTACTTGGTCAATACATTATGAATAGAATAAAATTAACTAAATCTCTATGGTACTATTATTCTGCAGTCTCATCCAAATCTATCATCCGAAGATAGAACAAAACTATGTCGATGTCTAAACTACAAGAAACTTACATTGGAGATATGCAAACAACTTGCAAAGAATCCCAAGATCCCTCCAAACGTTGCAGTTCAAGCACTCAAGTCACAACAATTATCGAACGAAGCTCTACCACACTTGAGAGAAGACAAGATTAAACTAAACAAGACCAGGAATTCACGTAAGTATGTTGAAGAGAAACCAATACTGGTGCGTCTAAAAGGATTTGAGATGTCAGAGAAACTAGTTGATGGGGTTGAAGATGATGTAAGGATGAACTTAGAGAGGAGGCATTGGAATAAAGTGATGGATCATTCTGAAAAAGTTTGTAAGGAAAAGAAGAGTGAAATAGTGTCAAGATTGGTGAAACATGGACATACCCATTCAAGTTCTAATTTTCCAAGGCTTTGTTAATGAACTACTTCATCATTCTCTATAAGTAGATTGAGATTATCATTTAATCATCACACACATGCACGTCTTATGTATATTACAAGGATGGATTATCATGCAAAGAAGAATGCATGTAATTATGTGTCTTTTGGATGCATATAAAATAATATGTTATATAATAAACTTTTTGAGTCTTTGTGCGTATCTTTACATGCCGTGGAGTTTGGGTCATTTGGACTATGATAGTTCCTAATAGTTTTGTACCAAAATACTTAATAAAAATTAGAATTCGAATATTTACTTTCAGATTTACATAAATATTTTCAAACTATAATATATATGCTAAGCTTAGTTTTTCATAATTAATCTCAAATTCGAGGAAAATGCCAAGTGACCCAGGAAAATAAAAATTTCGGTTACACCGACTCACTGGAAAATTCACATAGCAGGTACAAATTCCGAATATTATAGGTTAAGCTTTAATTTTAGATTATCTGGTTATGTATAAAACAAAATAAATAAAAAAAGACTAATGAAACAAACTATTAAATCAACAAGTTGGCCTTTCAAAATCATACACTGATCATTATATATAAAACAATTCAAAATCAAATCACGGGGAGAAATTATATTCTTGGCTATATACGTCACATGCCCCGGCCCCCTTAGATTTGATATTCTTGGAAATGAGATTCATTGATGAATATTGAGATTTAACCACAAACGTAAGCTGAAACTAGTCATATCCCAACATGTCTACTTTTGTGCATCTTTCTAAAATGTACTTTATAGAATCTTAGTCTTCTGTCGACACGAAAATAAACGTTTAACCATGTAGACCGAATTGGTAGTGAAAGTGGATAATAATTATATGTAAGTTTTGCTACAGATCTTGTTTTTTTTTGTTTCTTGTATTGTATAAACCCTACAGAATAAAGTAGAAATATCAAACAAACTGTATATTTCCAAAAAAAAAGAGAGGAAATAATGTCACCAAGACATGATCTTCTTGTTACAGTTCTAAACAGTTAATGTCAAGGTACCTCGTACATTGTCTTTATTGTGGTCTCGGAATAGCTTTTCTTTATCAGCAGGATCTAAAATCTCTTATATGAACACACAAGATTATAAGAAAACTCTTTCTTATTATAACTTAAGAAAATCACTCAAAACTTAAGTTTCAAAATAATCTCTAAAAACTCATAAGCTATACAATACATATGCATCTTTTTATATAGAGATTATAGTTCCTAAACTCATTAGGAAAACAACTATCCTAATCCTATCTCGATTAGGATTTCCGTAACTTAGTCTCCAAGTTATCTTTAAGCTTATCGCCAACATTCTCCCCTTTAAGCTTGAAGTTAACTTTTTCAATTTCTTGAACTCCCATCAGCTCTCTCATTTCCTTGAACTTGATTCTTCCAAGTGCTTTAGTTAGAATGTCTGCCTTTTGTTCGTTTCCAGGAACATGAAGAACTTCTATTTGTTCATTCTCCACACATTCACGAATAAAGTGATACCTCTTGTGTATGTGCTTGCTTCGTCCATGAAAGACTGGGTTCTTGGTAAGTGCTATTGCAGATTTGTTGTCGATGTAGATGATCGTCTTTTCAATGGGTTTCTCAGTTATTTCAGCAACTAACTCTTGTAGCCATATTGCTTGCTTAGCCGCTTCAGTGGCTGCCATAAACTCAGCTTCACACGACGAAAGAGCTACAGTTTCCTGTTTATGTGAGGACCACGAAATCAGGCATTCATTTAAATAGAAAACATGTCCAGTTGTGCTTCGTCCATCGTCTGCGTCGATGTTATGACCACTGTCGCTGTATCCTACAAGTCGCCTTTGATTGAATCGTTTGAACGCAAGCCCATACGAAAGAGTACATTTTAAATATCGTAGAATCTGCTTCAACGCTGCGGCATGTGATGTCTTTGGCTCATGCATATACCGGCTTAATAGTCCTATAGAGAAAGAAAGATCTGGACGCGTATGTATTAAGTAACGAAGACATCCAATCATGCGTCTATACTCTTTTTCTTCAATGCTTTGTTCTTCTGGTGCTTTAGACATCTTCAGTCTTCGCACCGATAGATGAGGAGAGTTTACCTCAGCTGAGTTCAATCTATTATGTGAAAAGAATGGAATTAAAAGGCACCTAACCGCGCCTTACACGCCTCAGCAAAACGGTGTAGTAGAGAGAAGAAACCGAATCTTAATGGGTATGACTAGAAGTATGCTGAAGGCAATGAAGATGCCGAATTACTTATGGGGAGAAGCTGTACGACATTCAACTTACCTCATCAATAGAGTTCCTACAAAAGCCTTGAAGGACCAAACGCCATACGAGTGTCTCACATCGAAGAAACCAAATATCAAGCACTTAAGGATATTCGGTTGTGTAGCACATGCGAAAATCAGTGTCACATATCTAAAGAAGTTAGATGAGAGATCAAAGAGTGTGATCAATCTTGGAACTGAACCGGGTAGCATATAAACTCTATGATCCAGTCACATGGAAGGTGATGGTGAGTAGAGATGTGATTTTCAATGAGAAGAAAGCTTGGGATTGGACGTCCACAACCAACCAAGCTGATTGTGAACCTAGTATGCTTAAGCTTCCACATGAGGGTGATATAGAAGAAGGTAATGATCAAGGTGAGGATCATGAACAAGAAGCTATAAACCAAGATGAGGAAGAAGAAGAAGATACAAATCACAATGCAAACCAAGATGGTGGTGGTCAACTGTTGGTGACTAGACACGGTCGCACCATAACAAAACCAATGTATCTTGATGATTATGTGTTACTTGCAAATCAATAAAGTGCAATGATGTTGTTCACAGTAGATGGCGAGCCAGAGAATTATCTTGAGGTCAAACTACTTACGGGTTGAAGAGATGGTAGCCGAGTTGAAATCTATCACAAGAAACAAGACATGAGAGCTTGTGGATAGACCGCATGGTATTGAACCTATAAGGTTAAAGTGGATCTACAAGATTCAAGGAGCAGACGAAATCAAGATAAATGAGGAGAGTTATGCTCAAGGAATCATGTGTGACACAAAGATGAAAGTGTGTAACACGATCCACGTAGCAATGGAGTTGAGTTTAAAGATCTCAAAGGTTAGAGATGAACCAGAGATAAATGCTACAAAATGCAAAAGAAGCATAGGATGTTTGAGGTATCTACTTTACACAAGATCAGTTGTGTGTTACACAGTTGGTATTCTAAGTCGATACATGCAAACGCCGGGTGTTGAGCAGAATGCCGACATCCTAACCAAGCCATTAGCAAGGATTAAGTTCAAGCAAATGAGGAGTTTAATCGGAGTTCAAGAAATTGGTGTCCCTAATTCAAGTTGGAATTAAGGGGGTGATTGTTGGATAATTCCAAGCTTGTGGAAACTTAACATATTATTAGATGTTTAATATGTTAAGAGATAAACACAAAAAGGAAATCTAGAATAGGAAAATGAAATTTTCTATTAGATTAGTTTTGTGTTTTCCATATCCCACATGTTAAAGGGAATTGTCTTTCATTATAAATATAGGTCTTATGGAGAGGTGTTCCATAAGAGATCTAAGAGAAACATTGTGAGCTTTAGTTTTGAGTAGTTTCTAAAACAATAAGAAAAGTTGTTCTTATTATCATTTGTTCTAAGAGATCTTTCAGAATACAGAAGCTTCACGAGAGAAACAATTATAATGTTTCTTGACTATGATGAATTCTCTCTCCCATTGTTGATGATCCTGACAAAGCTTCCATGTCAAGCAAGGTTTGTCTTAAAATCACATTTTATTGTTTTGACCTAATCATTTTAACATCTACGACTAATCACGTTTTAATTGATGTTTTCAGATGAGAAGAATTGTGGAAAAATTGACTTCATTCCCCCCCCAACATCACTGGTAGATGCATAGACAAGGTATTTCATTTTCCTTGACATTTTCTTCATATGTAACAGCTATATATATATATATATATATATATATATATATATAAAAACTTTTATCATATAAATAACTAATTTTAATAATTTTTTTTAAAAATTGTTACTTTGTAAAGCTGGCTGACACCAGCTAATCTCGATAACATAAGTAATTGCTAAAACAAAATATTATTGTACTTTGTACTAGGAAAAGATCTGCGTCTTGTACAGAGTAAATTTATAAAATTAAAGTATAACACATATGGTTTTGACAAATTTAATAATTATATACGATCAGTTTTTTATTATATATATATATATAATTTGATGGTTTATATAATTATCTATGGACTGAATGGGGAATAAGTTTAGTTGGAATTGTGAATTTATATCATTAACATAAAAAGTTTATATCATTAACTACAACCGGACCTAATTATTATTGCTTTTCTTAACTAATTTTTTTGGAGCAATATTTACTTGGTATCAAAGTTGTTTTAGTATTCATTATATTTACCTCTTACAGAACTAGGTATCAAGCATATATATTCGTGGGTTTCAAGCCTATATATTCTTTATCGAAATTATGTGATTTACTTATGCCATTATATGTTTATAATAGTAAGTATCAAACAAAACAAAATAAAATAATATATAGGCACGACCATATGTTTATAATAGATAGCACATAATATGTACTTACCAAATCTCTCTTATTTTATATATATCTAACACAGTAGTATAATCAATTGTGTAAACAATATATTAATTTGATTGCTTTGGTCCGGTTAAATTGAATTTAAATGCTTCTTAACCAACATTAAGAATGTATAAACCGTATATAAATTATTTTCGAGTAACACTATTTTCAAATATATTTCAATTTTACAACTACAGAAGATGGAACACATAAAAATATCACGGTGCTAGAAATTGTGATGTAAAACCTTTGTTAAAGAATCATATTCATTGTTTCGTTTACTACTCTGTTTTTTTTAAGAATTTATATTGATCGTATATAATGTATATTGTTTAGGTAGGTTTTAAATCGCAAAAACTTTCTGTCAAGAAGAAGCAATATCATATTTTGTTGATAACACAGACTAATCTTTAAGTTTGGTTTGGATAATCTCATCTAACCTTTGATACTAATTGAGAAGATACACACTCAAATGTTCTCGTTCATCAATGTGCAATTGTATAACAAGTACCAACATTTAGATATAATATTACTTCTTTTTCGCCTAACATAGAACACATAAATAATGTACACACATATTAGTTCGCCCATCGTAGAGCTATACTCCCGTTTGATATGTCTTAGACGAAGGTCCGTATCCCTTACATTAATTAGTTGGTCCGCATATGTATCATGCTAGAAATTTATTATTTTACATTAAGATTAACCTAAACTCTTTATAATGTTGTCACATTAACAATAAGAAAGCTTAAGAAATTGTTATCTAAGCATGATCTCTTAACTTAAGATTGTAACTTCTTAAATGATATTCAATTAATATATATAGGAAATTTTATTTTCGTTTTAAGTTTTTTTATACATAAATATGTTCGGCTTAATAAATTATGATATGTTCTCATGTGTTATGAGAAAAACACTCGTCGTGCGCTTCAGTGTTTGGTTATGTAATTTAGCGTTGTTGTATGTGTTCCTCATGGCTCGGTAGAAACACAGCTTGAAACACTAGCCATACAAAAACTTCACTTTGTGCAATAAAGGCATCTACGCCCATGTTCTCTTTAACGTGATCTGCTGCCAAGAAATAATAATGCATTAAGATTCCTTAAGAGAAAGGTTTAAGACTGTGAATACAGATTCTTGAATCACCAAAAGTTCCTGCACTGGACGATCACCTAGAATTCGCCTGGCCACCATATTTGACAGCTTCTTCATATGCCACACGAAACTCAGCACCAGGTAAAAGACATCAAGCTTGCTGTAAATTAATTGTACAGAAAACCAAGCTACCATCAAAGAAGACCAAAACAGAGGAAGACATAAGAAAAGAGTTCACTGTAATGAAAGAACCTCTGGCTTCATGCAGCTGCTGACTATAGCTTCAACTACTCAACATGATTCCCTTAAAACAAAAGAAAACCAAAAGATTAAAAACAGCTATACAATTCCTGGAGTCATAGTAGAAAACCACAACTTTTGTGCTTCTGTGCACTTTTGTTGCGTCGATGATAAAGGTAAAATCGTAACCACACTAAAAAGAATATTTGCAATAAATAATACAGAAAACAACATTTGAAATTGGAAACATTATAATCCAGAAATGGAGCGAACTGGTTATACAGGTTTGGTCAGTATTAGAGAAACCAGTCCTATGATCGAGTGGGAAAAGCAAGAGATCTTGAGCAAACCCAAGGTACTATGGTGTTAGGTGTCATGATTGATACAGAGATTCAGAGTGTTGAAGAAACTAATGGTCTTTGTTAAATTTGACCTTATCTATGTGAAGGGTGGGCATTATACTCTGTGTGCCTTGTATGTCGGCGGGTGTTTTCTTTAACAATAATAATTATCAACTTGTACTTAATTATAAAATATTGGGTTTTATAAAGTATGATCAAAGTTCTTTGCTATCATATGATTGTTATTGTATTTAATGCACTTGGAACACCATGAAAAAAACGAATACTTTAGTATATATGTTTTTTCATTGTATATTTGAAATAACTTGTTAAAATATATTAAAATATATTTAGCATATCTAATGATAAAACAATTTTAAAATATACTTCACGATCGTAGGTTGTTATGGAAAAACATTTAAAAGCATAAATAATTGTAGATTTTGGCAGATCTAATCAGTTAATTTTTTTTGTTTTTCATATCTTTGCATATATATATTTGCGTGGGGAAAAAGATTGTGATCTTGTTTTAAATGAACAGATATTCTTGGGATCGTGGATTTAATGAGGAGAAAACTCCCAGCGAAACAAATATATACGATCCTTAAAAAAAGGTAACTTAGAGCATGTGCATCAATGAACCCCTCTTGGAGTTCATCTTTGTAATATTTTTATTATTATTTTTCTTTTTGTCAGATTTAAAAAAAAAAAATTAATTGAATCAATCCCTTTCTGACACGTGGCGAACTTCTCCTTCTTGGGGTTCACCGGGATGAACTTTTGGAGAGAGAAATTCATCACTGTTCATCTAAAAAACTGTGTGACCCTCCTTATGAACCTTCAATGCTCATGCCCTTAGTCCAATATAGTAGAATATTCCTTTTTGTTATGTTTGTATCCAAACAACTATCTTTTTTAACTTTGCTATTCTTATATCCAAACAAAATTCTAAAGTATTTCTACTTTAATAAGATAGATTTTTTCAGATAGTTTAGAAAAAAAAAATTGTCACCAAAATAATTCTCAAAAAGAAAAATGATTAAAATAGACATTTTTAGTTTATTTTTTTTAAAATATTTATTTTTTATTTTTAAAAATTTTAAATTCACACCCAAAACCCCACCTCATAACTCTAAACCCTAAATCTAAATTAGTGGGTATAAATGTATATTTACATCTTTTAATAAAGTCTATTTTTTGTCATTCTTTTCCTTGAAAACTTTTTTGTGATAAAAAAATTTTAAGTCCTAAAATATTTCTCTAAATTTAATATTGTGGAGGTGTTTAAATTTAAATTTGAATTGGATCCCACAATTGGATCACATTTAAATTTCATTTGAATTGGATCCCACAAAATTCCAAAGGAGTCGAACCTAAGAGTCTGAGACTGAGAAGCCTCAATTACGAGAGAAACCACTGAAGCAGTGCATCTACAATCAATTTCCCATAACAAAAATGCAACAAAGAATCAAACGGAATACAGAGTTGAGTTTTTGTGAAATTCCCATAATCAAATCAGCAAGTAGTAGTAGGACGTTAGAACTAAAAGAGAACCTTAATTACAATGATGAGGAGAAGCGTTATAAGGATTGTTTCAGGGAGCCGACGAAGGAGATAAAGATAGGAAGCAAGCTCTTTATGGACTATGAAGTTAATAACCCAACAAATGTTTTAAATAGCAACTCAAGTAACAACTTAACATATCCCCTATATATTAATTGAGGATCTTTTAAAAAGATGTAACCTCAAGTTTGTACTAATTAAAAAATAACCTAATCTTATGTGGCATTTGTGTATGCCTTCCAAATCCTATTTCAAAGAATTATAGAGCACTTTATATAAACTATAGTCTAAAAATTATACTCTCTAGCAAAATAATATTTATAGGCTATAGTTGGTCGCATATTTTTATTGTTTCTCAGATTTTCCTTAAATAAAATCTACGGAATTTCCTAATGTGGTTAAAATATATATAGTAATTAATGATTTTAAATAATAAAGATTTGATAACAATATGTATTTTTTTATCATTTTTGTTTATTTCTTTATTATTAAAACAAATTACATAATTACATTAATCATATAATAAAAATCTAGATTTTTTGTATATGTTGTATTTTGAATTTTTCAAAACGAGTGTAAATTACTAAAATTATTAAAAATCTCACATTAATATTTATGATTAAGGTTTAAATTTTTTTTATATTAAGATATAATGAATATAAGATCATATGAAGAAATAATTTTATGTGAGACTAATATATAACATTTTTCACATAGTTTCATAACTATATATCATAACAACAATCGCTTTTTATTTCTTTTTGAAAAAATTAAAGTACATAAGAATCAACCCAAACCTGACCCGTAAAGATTCGATCCGAACTAAACCAAATCAGATCCGTAAAGATCTGCAAAAATAATCAGATCTTATAGTATAAAAATACAAATTTTTAATAAATATTTCACCCAAGGCGTCCTAGTTTATTTGATTAAAGCCCAATACACAACATGATCAAAGAATGAAAAGCATAGTAGTTTGTGTAGGATCTGACGTGTCAGCATTTGCCCCCATTCAACCGATAATGTGATTCATTATGGAGAGACCCAAACCCTCTTTTATTTATGCAGCAGATAGATACTCACATTTTCTTAATACATATCAAAATAACTCAACAAAATCAATTTATATTTAATTAGTAGGCCATTTTTAAATAATTTTATAGATTCATATTTATGCATAATTTTTTTTGCTTTTAAATATAAAAATGTTAAAAGTACTAACAAAGTTTTCAATTCAATATATAATAAGTTATATTTATTAAAGTTTTTAATATGTGTTAATCATGCTTATGAGAACTGAGCATTTTATCCATTAAATTTGATTCAATTCATTATTCGTTCCGATTCGATCTGAAAAATCTGGATATTTTTAAGTCTTTGAAACAAAGCAAATAGTAAAAATCATTATCCGTTTAAAACGAAGCAAATCTCAAATATTAAAAATTTTAGAGGCGGATATTCGATCCGCTCCGACTTTTATACAATACATGTATATCTACAATTAAATATAATGTTTAAATGTATATTTTTATATAATTATTTATTTTAAAATATAATTTTTTTATTATAAAATACATATAAAGTATTAAATTAAGAAATTAATATATATTTTTTATAAAAACTACAATTTTCTAAATTCTGTGTTTTATCAAAAAAAATATTTAATTATAAAATAGTATGGAACTTATAGTTCCACTAATTTTCACTTTTGGTTTAATATAATGTAAAAATATATTTTTTGAAAACAAACATGTATAATTTTTTAGATTTACTTGTATTAAATAAAACTAGACTTTGATCGGCGCAACCGCACAAGTGTTTGTTTAAAGTTATATATATATATGTCGAAATTTTGTTTTTAGGTATATGTTCTAAACATTAACTTTATTTTGAAATGTATATGTTCTTTTCATTTTAATAGTGTCATGTCACAGTTTACTTGCTTATCATCCAAACCAGTTTCACACCATCATTTGTATTTGTAACTTCTTATTATATATTTAGGTTTTGGGTTTGTTTTTGAAAATTAGATGAATTATAATGTATTTATTTCAACAAATTTGTAAATTATTTTGTAGTTAACTCATATATTATCCATATTAAATATTTACAAGTAAAAAAAATATTTCTAATTATAAGTAATAAGAATCATTATTTTTAACATTTAGCATTATATTTTTATTTTAATGCAATTTAAAAATATTCATATACATTAATATTTAAACATTTAGTATCTACTATATTATAATAGAATCGCTTTTAAAAATCTTTTATAAAAGAGTCATAGTTTTTAAACAAATGAGATTAATTTTAATCAAATGTAAGTTTAAAATCTACTAAAAAGTCTTAGTTGGACCATGTAATTAGTAACTTAAACAAATAACATTGATATATGTTTTTAATATGTTAGATTTGAAGGTATCTTATAAAACTTAAATTTGTCATTGAATTTAAACCTTACAAATCAAAATGGGCTTGGAATAAATATACAGCAAATTCCTTCTATTCAAGCATTATACATCATATACAATGGGTCTATATAGTTTCTTTCTTTACATCACATGGGTCATTACCAAGATGACTTAATTATCTTAAGCCCAAATGATCAATGCTGCTAAAAAAACAAATGATCAATAACTCTTTTCTTCCGGAAAAAAACGCAACGATTCTAAACTAACAAATTACTCTTTCTTCTTCGTTATTGCCGGCCGTATGCTCTCTTCATCTGTAAACAACCGATCGATCCTCCATTTTTGTTATATGTAGCTGGCTTAGAGGGAGTGTCAACTGTGCACAGATGTGTCACTTTCTGTCTATCAAATTTCTTTTACTAATTAGGGTCCTAAATTTTTGAAAACTTGTAGAATAGACTATCATTTTTAATATTATACACAAACCCTCCCGAAATATTTATTTGGGTTCACGATCCAATAGCAAAGTGAACCGGCCCTTCACTTATAAATTTTGTTGAACTGCGTTTCCTTTGTTTAATGCTCTCTTTTCCTTCCGATCATCACCTGACAATGCAATTACATCTTGCTTCCTACGCAAATACCAAATGTCTCAACATTCTAACAAAAATGGTCTCTGGTTCAGTTTTCTATTGGACTAAGGTACTTTGTAGGGCTTAAGAACAAAAAGATCATATCTGGTGTGTTTGAAAACAAACATGTATAATTTTTTAGATTTACTTGTATTAAATAAAATGTATGAGATATCCATAACTATTTGCAAATATCCGAAAAATTGTGGATATCCGAAAAAACGATATTTGAATATCTTTCAAGCAAAAAACAAATCGAAAAATCAGATATTTTTAAGACACGAATCAAACCACAAATACCTAAAATTATGGCACTATTGTTGCCCACCCCTAATGATCTCTGTTGCTTTCGCGTAATCGCATTTATGTCACATCTTTTTTATATCTATTATATTAAAAGAACAACATGACCAATTGATAAATGTTTGGTCCAATTGAAAAAGTTATGCTATTAACTAGGGTGGGTAAAATAACCGGAATCGAAGAACCGAACCAGAACCAAACCGAAATATCTGAACCCAGAGTCGAACCGGAACCCTCAAATACCCTAATGGTTTCTATATTTCTATAAATAAACCGGAACTGAACCAAGGACCGAACGGATACCCGAATATATAAAATATTAATTATATATACATATAACGTACCTCGATATATATGTATTTATAATTTTAAAATCTATTAAAAGTATTCAAAAATATTTGAATAAAACTAAACTATTATAAAGTATTTGAATTATCCAAAAATATTCGAAAGTATTCAGATACTTTTATCCTAGATATCCTAAGTAATCTGAAATATCCAAATTTTTATCTGAATTATGTGAGCAATGAAAGCGAGTTATATTTTCTTCATCACTTTACTTGTTCTTCCATTCAGCACAGTTTGTTTGATAATTTGTAACAGGTAGAACGGATCCTTATGTTATTTTACGAATGGGTGATCAAGTTATCTGCAGTAAGAAAAACAGTCAGACATACTGTGATTGGGGCTCCTGATCAGCCAATCTGGAATCACGTGAACTGCTTAAATATATATCACAATGGCTTATTCATAACATGGTGGTGAATTAGTTTGTTAAAATTTCATCGAATATTTATGTATTGTAAATATTGTCAGGACTTCCAATTCCTTGTTTCAAATCCTGGAGAGAAAGTATTACAAATTGAAGTCAATGACTGTCTTGGACTGCATAAAAATAGCTTGATATGTTAACTGAAATGACTTCACAAGTATGATCTCAAAAGTTTGCATCTCATTGCTCAGGTCACACACCCCATAGGTTATGTTCTCGTCAGTATACAAATGGCACCTCTACTCACTTAGCTATTATTGGCACATTTGTAATTTCCAGCTTCTCTGCAACCAGTTTACATGTTTCTCCATAAAAACTTGACAGCAATTTATAATTTATCTCATGATGTTGCAGTTTGATTAGTCAACCTCTGACTCTGATAACTTCGTCACTAGCAGGCGACTGGTTTCTTACCTATTATTATGATTATCTTTGCATTAATTACTAGCAAGAGTGCTGAAAATCAAAATTTATGTCTGCCTAATTAACCTTAGCCTCGGATCACTGCCAGATACGGTTCCTAAAGATAGAGTAGTTGTTTCGCAGGGCGGTTGGAGTTTGTTTAGAAAGGGATCTGCTGGAGATTTACTATTGCGGCTTACATACAAAGCATACGTGGGAGGATGAAGAAGATGAGAAACGTAATGCAAAAGGCACTATTGCAGATGCATCCAAAGAACGTAGTTCATTGTTGATTGACTGACCAAACCTTTTATTTTATGGCAGGTTGGTCTGTTTCATCTTCTCGGCCTTATAACGAGGTTTCAGTTTCGTGTTAGCATTCTTATGCCGTTGTATGCATGTCATTGTCACTACAAGAGGAGCATTTATTGGCGGCGGATAGTTTTGAGGATATATTTCACCCATTCTCTTACAACTATGAATCAACGTGTATAACTAGTGGTTTGTTATAGTAAAATCATTCTCCATTCAAATAAAGTTTACTTGTTCTGCAAGGAAACGATTCTGTTGATTATAACACGTAGCATTAGTAGCCACCAACTTGTATGCTTTGAGAAAAATGTTCTTCTGGGAATTTGTTGGGGGGAAGTTTAAATAATGCTGTTCAGTTTAGTTTTTTCACCATTTTTAAGGTACAACAACTGCAATACTCTGCCATGGAATGTGCTTTTCTGGAGAAGCAAGAGTCTAAACAATTTACATTTTGTCTCCTTCTGTGTTTTTTTCCCTTTCTTGAATTGTTTCTTGGCTTTTTAAAAAAAAAAAAAAAAAAAAAACTGTCTTGCTAGATCATGTTAAGTATGATTTTTAAGTTTTTCATGGCTCTCAAATATCTAATCTCTTATTAAGGACTCTTTTCTTCCCAGTCTTATCAGACCTCTCTATCTTGTTATTGTTCAAGATACTATAGCTTGAAAACTCCACATATAGCTATGATTCCATCTCTTTTGTTTTGGCGTTTGCGGTTAACAGTTTGCAATATTTTTAAATGTAAATGCAAACTCAAACTTGTAAACGTCAATCACCAGTGCGTCTAATAGCATATGCAAGTGAAGTGGTCGAACAAGATCACACAAAAAAATTTAAGAACTTTTTTTAAAATATAAGTATATTATGATAAAATGTATAATTTTTTGGATATATTATTAAATTTAGAGTTTATAATTTTAAAAAGAAATATCAAAAACGTTTTTTTTTTAAACACTGAATTATTATTCAAAGGGAATGGAAGTATACAACCCTAGGACAAGGATCCTCAAAAAACCTAGAGTCTGAGAAAATTAAACAGCTAGTTCTCAGACAAAATTTTAAAAAGCAAACAATAATAAAGGAATGCAAGGAAATGGACCACTAGTAGGTGGCAATACAGTGAATCTCCCCACACCAACCGGGATTCTGAAAATGACGAGCATGAACAAAGGTTAAGTAGAGGAAGCCTTCTTCAGTATCACACTCTGTAGCCACTAGAGAGGCCTCCAACGGCAACATAAGACTGGAAGCGATGATCCTTGGTAACACTTGTTGCTATCGATGTAGCCACCATATTACTCTCCCTAATGCATTTACTTGAGCGTGAACGAAGGAGGCCTCAAAGATGACAAGATCCCTTGAAACTGCTTAGCTCTTCTTCTATCTACAGTAGCGGTTTAAAAAGAATTCAGTTTTTGGAGATGCCCTCAAAAATATCAATTCTCACTAATTATGATGACATATGATAGCCTAACAGTGACCATTAACTTATTAAACAGAAAGGGAAACAACCAGCCACCGAAACATCACGGGAGATTAAGCAAATGGACAAAATTGTCGCTTTACAAGAAGTCAGAATCTCCTAGATATTTTTACAAAGTGATTTCACATATATCATTTATATAATCATTTTCACTGAAAAAATGATTTGACATATTAAAAATAATTGCATGGTTTATGGTTAAATGTAACATGGACAATAACATTTAGTGTGGATTTTTATTTTTGATAAAATTTTCAAAGTATAGTAATACTCATACATTATCATTAAAATAAATATATTCAAATTTAACATTAAATAATATAATTATATAAATAAAAATACTTTACAAATTTTGAAATATTATTCTAGTCTATTTTTATAAGTAGACAATTTTTTATTACTAAACAAGATATTCAAAAATTATAAAATCTTTTTTAAAATTTCAGTTGTAATGCCATTTTTTTCTTTAGATATCTACAAATTTTAGAAATTCCGTTTAGTTTTAATTTTTTGATAATTATAAAATTTTATAATTTTTTTTTAAAAACTTATACAAATTAATTTAATATATTTTAATCAAAAGAAATAAAATTAAAATCTATCTTAAATTATAATTTTAAATATATACATCTCTATTCTTAAATATAAATTTAAATAAATTATTTATTTTATCTTAATTTTATGTTTAACTAAACCAAAATTTATTAAAATATTAATATAAAATATTGACAAAATTTTATTTTTAAATATGAAAACTTTATCACTGAACATGAAGCATGAAAACACCTAATTAAATATATAACCGTAGCTAGTTTTGGAAGAGTACCTACTTATACTGCAAAAGAGAGTAACATAGTAGAAAACAAAGAGAGCATAAAGAAGAAGAAAAAGGACAAGGACAAACACAAAGACTGAACTATGGTTATCTTTTCAGGTCTAAAACCAATCCAGAGGCGCACGAATGTTCCCACGCTAAGAAGGCCATGGTCATATGTGCGTTAAAACTGGATTCGAATTCAAGTAGGGTAAGTCGTAACATGCTACCGTCTAATAAAAAAACCACAAAAAGATATGTTGCTGGAATGATTGATTGTTACTGCTAGAATCATGTTTATATAATGTTTAAACAAAGGGACACAAAACGTACAATGTAAATCGTGTTTAAATGCATTTGTTAATTGCACGTTAAGTGGACGATTAGATCTACGCTTTGTATAAATAATACATGCAATCAAACAAATAAGTAAAATAACAAGGGATCGTGGGTGCATTAATTAAAAGTTTAAGTGTCAGTAAACTAAACAGTAATCGATGGTAAGAGCAACTCCAATTGGGTTTTTAGTTATGGGGTTCTTAAAATACATATATACTAGGAGAAGATCCGCGCCTTGCGCAAGGTGAATTTATAAATTAAAGTACAAAACAGATGGTTTTGACAAATTCAAAAATTATATACGACCGATTCTTTTTCTATATATATATATATACAATTTTGGATTGTTTATATATTCATCTATAAATTGGACGGAGAACAATGGTAACTCGGATCGTGGATTTATATCATTAAAGTGAAAGATTTATATCATTAACTACAACCGTGCCTAATTATTATTGTTTTCCTTAACTAACTTTTTTTTTGGGTAATACATTACTTGGTGCCAAAGTTATTTCAGTAATTAATATAAATTTCTATATTTACTTCTTGGAGAAGTGGGTATCAAGCATATATATTCGTGGGTATCAAACATATATATTCTTTATCGATATTATATGATTTACTTCTGCGATAATATGTTTATAATTGTGGGTATCAAACAAAACAAAAGAGTATATAAGAATGACCATATGTTTATAATAGACATCACATAATATATACTTACCTAAATCTCCCTTATTTTATATATGTCTAACACACTAGTATAACCAATTGTGTAAACACTATATTAATTTGATTGTTTTGTCCGATTAAATTGAATTTAAATGCCTCTTAGTCAAAAATAATGTGTAAACCGTATACTAATCATTTTTGAGTAACATTTTTTTCAAATATATTTCAATTTTACAACTACAGAAGATAGAACCCATAAAAATATCACGGTGTAAGTTGACACTTTCAAAGAAAAATTGTATAGCTAAAAACATAGAACACATAAAAAAATCAACTTGCTAGAAATTGTGATGTAAAACCTTTGTTAAAGAACTATACTCATTGTAGTTCTTCGTTTACTACTCAGTTTTTTAAAGAATTTATACTGGTCGTATACAATGTATACTTTCTTGGTAGGTTTTAAATCGCAAAAGCTTTCCTCCAAGAAGAAGCAATATCATATTTTGTTGATAACACGGACTACAACTTTAAGCTCGGTTCGGACAATCCCATCTAACCTTTCATACTAATTGAGAAGATACACACTCAAACATTCTCGTTCATCAATGTGCAATTATATAACAAGTACCAACACTTCAAAAACAACACTTGAATATCATATTGCTTCTTCATCGCCGAACATAGAACAAATAAATAATGTACAAATATATTAGTTGGTCCATTGGAGCTATAATTTCGTCTGATATTTCTCAGACGAAAGTCTGTATCCTTTACATTAATTAGTTGGTCCGTATATGTATCATGCTAGGGATTTATTATTTTACATTAAGGTTAGCCTAAACTCTTTATAATGCTGCCACATAAGCAATAAAAAAGCTTAAGGGATTGCCACCTAAGTAGGGTCCTTTTTTAATTAGTACAAATTTAAGGTTATAACTTTTTAAATGATTCTCAATTAATATATAGGGGATATATTTATATATTTTATTAATATTTAATTTTGGGATTTTTAACTTTAAAAAAAATTAACCTAATTTTTTTTAGATATTTTATATTGAGTTTTCCGTAAAATTAAGAATCTTATAATTAAATATTATATATATATATATATATATATATATATATATATATATATTGAGAACTTCGGAGGTTAAATCATTTTTTGGAAGTGCTCTAAAGAAAGTGAGATTGCAAAACATTATAGGGCCGACGAGCTATTTCCCCACGAGAACTATCATATAGCATCAGTTACCCATCAAACTATGATCTAGTGTCAAATCTCCATGATTTGAAAGTTATAAACTTATTTTTCCATGAATTAATAATTTTGAATGTATTTCTCCCCGAATCGATACTTCGAAACTTAATTACCCATAGACCATGATTTTGATTGGTTTATTATTAACCAAATAATTTAAACCGGCTAAACCAAATAAAAGTTAAGAATATTATTTTTCTTTTTGTTGAAATTTTAAAATACAGTTTTTTTTAATTTCAAGGAAGTTTTAGGTTTATATTTTTGTGTTTTCTGAAATTTAAAAGAAAAAAAATTACATCAAGATTTCATTTTTATAAAGTTTAATAAAATCACAATGAACAAATAAGCTTGTTAAATTTGTATTTGTTTTTTGAATTTTGAAAGAAAAAACAATTTTTGATAAAAATATATGTCAAAATTCAACAAAACATAGATTTTGACATATACTTTTATCAAAATTTAATTTTTGCTTTCAAATATCAAAAAAATACAATAATATAATAGCTTATTTGTTCACTGTGATTTTATTAAATTTTGTAAACATAAAATCTTTATGTAATTTTTATTTTAAATTTTTAAAATACGCGAAATATAAAAAGAAATTAGGAAAGATTTTTTAATTTAAAAAATCTATGTTTTGAAATTTCAACAAGAAAAGAAACAATATTCTTTAATAAAAATTGTATAAAATGAGTTTTGGTGTGGTTTAGCCGATTTAAACTATTTGGTTAATAATAAACCAATTAAAACTATGGTAGTTCGGAAAGAAATACATTCAAAATTGTTAATTCGTAGAGAAATAAGTTTATAACATTTAAGCCGTGGAAATTTGACACTAGATCATAACTTGGAGAGTATTTGATGCTATATAATAGTTCGCACTCGTACATCTAAATATTATATTACAAAAAGAAAAAGAGAGAGAGGAAGTAACATCACGTGAAGGCGTTGAGATCTCACACGTCAGGACATGTGGTGGTGGACAGTGCTTGTTTGTTTTCACCCAACCCAACATCTCTTCGGTTTCTCCGTTCTCTTTTGTCTTCTTCTTTTTCATTTTGTCAACTTCACTCACTTTGCCACAATATTTCTGTAATATAATAACGTATAAATTTTCAGTAATCATTATTTTTTTTCATTTATTGAAACCCCGACGATATTGAAAGGAGGAATAATCCTTTCAAACGATGTTTAGTTATTCATTATGCGCTCCAATCACAGTGAGTGTCACTTGTCTATTGTTTCTGACTAATAGAACTACCATATAAATTTAATTCATACAATTAAATTGGACAATGAAGTTTTTTGGCTGATGTAGAACGCATGAGTCTATTTGCGTTACATTGGACCAAGAAGTAACGTTGTGTATTGGATGTATATAGTATAACTACAAATTTGGAGCTGTCAATAACAAAAACGTGGCTATTATTATGTGAACATTGATGTCCCCATTTTCTTGTACGATTTCCAATATACCCATCTTTTCGAGTATGACATTTCAGTTGTTGGAAAAAAAAAACAAAAAAGGGCTTGGTGTTTCCATAAATTAACCAGCAACCAACGAAATTCATTTTCTAAATTTGCCTATACTTATATTTGCATTCAAAATACGTTTTTTTTAAAGAGGATACAGAACTTGTCAAAGCGTGTATCAAAAAAAAAAAATTAAGGGAGGCTAAAGTCCAACATTTCCCATAGTTATTTTGAATAAAAATATGGTTTGGAGGTGTAAAACTTCGACATATTTTTTTTAAAGTATTTTATGAGTGTTTTGGCACTATTTATGATATTATTTGATTACATTTTGAAAAATAACAATAAAATATTAAATTTACACTGAAATGATTGGTTGAACTGTGACTATAAATATTTAGTTGTAAAACAGTGATTTCACTTTAGTTATATACTTGTATATTTTTTTTCAATTCTTTTTTTGTAGTTAAATTGGTTGTAACTCTAAATATTCGTCTGTACATTTTTAAAATAAAATTATGTGAGACATGTGTTGGATAGAAAAATAATTATTTTAATTAATTAAAATAATTTCTATTAATAAATAAATTACAAATTATTAAAAAAATTCTATCATTTAATGTAATAAGTAAATATATAATTAATAATTAATAAATTTAAACAAAATCTATATTTTTTAAAATAATTATAGTAAATTAATATCTAAATAATAATAAAATTTATATATGATTATCTAATTTATTTAATATTATAGATAATTTTTATTTTACAGATTCTACAGTCTAAATAGGAAAGATGTAAACTTTTTTAATCTAAAATACATAAAAAAATTTACTTTACTTTTTTGTTGTAGTTTTAAAAATAAAGCTAAATCAGGATTAGTAAAAATTAATAGAAATTTGATGTAGATTTTCTCTTCTAAAAATAAAGCTATATCTTAATTGTTAAAATTATATAGTTTTTTTTTAAAAAAAGATAAAAAGGCATATAAAATCTAACTAACCACACACACACACTCTTTGGATGAAAACACACATATATTTTGTTAATCAAAATATAAATTAGGTACAAATTTGGTTAGGATTAAATTTCATTTGACAATTGCTTAGGTTAAGGGGAAATAAAACAACATCGATTTAAAGTCATAGAAAAAAGACAGTTGTAAAATTTCCTAAAATACTAAACTTATGCATTTTACCAAATAAAACACGAATACTTTTAAAATGATGTTGATTTATTCTCTATTAAACTAAATGATTTTAAAATAAAAATTTGATATTGACCAAATATATTCCTAGATTGGCATTTTCAGCATAAAATTTATATTTTTTATGAAACATTAGTATTTTATTAATTGTTTTTCCATTTTTGCCTTATTATAAACCTTTTTAATGAAATTAAAAATAATGAAAAATTACCTTGTTTTGCTCAGAAAAATACAAGAGAATCAGGCATGACTCAATTTTTTTTATAAAGGCAATCTTCTCACTGTCCATACACTTTCACCTCTCTTCCTCATTCTCTAACTCCTTCGGATTCTTCAGGTAATCTCTTTCTCTCTCTCAGTCGCTGTTCTTATCCTTTAGCTTCTTAAATCTCTCCAACGTTGTTGATAGTTGCTACATACCAAAGGTGAACCATGCCGGTCTTCAAATTTCAAATAAAACTGCAGAACATTTTTTTCTTTTTTTTTTTTCTTTTGGTTGTAGAAAACTAGACATTGATTGGCTTTGTAGGAAGTCTAGATGTGCAGATCTAAATACTTAGAACCAAAAACTGAAACTTTCTGTCTCCTTATCATATCCACAAGTGTTATCAGTTTGGTCCGACCATTGATATTTATTGGACATAAACTGCATGTCTCTTTGTCTGTTATTAGATTACAGTTTCCATGGAGTTTACATTATAACTGATTGGTTGGTTTATTTTATCAGTTTGGTCCGACCATTGATATTCTTAGAACATAAATTGCATGTCTCTTTGTCTGTTCAATACATTATAGTTTCCATGGAGTTTACACTATACTGCTTATTTCATTAGACACACACACACATACAAAATCATTTGGTTGGTTTGTTTTGATGCTGCTTTTGTTTATTTACAAGCAATGTTCAAGAAATCGCAAGACGGTTATTAAACGCTTTATAAAGGATTATTGATTAGGCAGAAGCCTAAACCAATTATTTTTGAACTCTAAATAAAAAATCGTTCAAGAAAAATCGTTTTGTTTAAGTTCGATTTGCCGCCTAGACCAATTTTTAGAACTTTGCTTACAATTTTTTTTTGTTTCTTGTGTGTTTGATGCAGTAAGGAGAGGAATCTCAAAGGTGTTCGTGACAATGTCGGATCTTAAGGCGCCTCTTGTGAGGCCAAAGAGAAAGAAGACATGGGTTGATTACTTTGTCAAGTTCAGATGGATCATTGTCATATTCGTCGTCCTTCCAATCTCAGCCACACTCTACTTCCTAATCTACCTAGGTGACATGTGGTCAGAGTCCAAATCCTACGAGCAACGCCGCAAGGAACACGACGAGAATGTCTTGAAGGTCATCAAAAGACTTAAACAGAGGAACGCAGCCAAGGACGGTCTTGTCTGCACTGCACGTAAGCCATGGATCGCCGTAGGAATGAGGAACGTTGACTACAAGAGAGCTCGCCATTTCGAGGTTGACTTGGGAGAGTTCCGCAACATACTTGAGATCAACAAGGAGAAGATGATTGCTAGAGTTGAGCCTCTTGTCAACATGGGACAGATCTCTCGTGCCACTGTCCCCATGAACCTCTCTCTCGCTGTTGTTGCTGAGCTTGATGATCTCACTGTTGGTGGACTCATCAATGGATATGGTATTGAAGGAAGCTCTCACCTCTACGGTTTGTTTGCTGATACCGTTGAGGCTTACGAGATCGTTCTATCTGGTGGGGAACTTGTCCGTGCCACTAAGGATAATGAGTATTCAGATCTTTTCTACGCTATCCCTTGGTCACAAGGAACTCTTGGACTCCTTGTTGCTGCTGAGATAAGGCTTATACCGGTTAAGGAGTACATGAGGCTTACTTACATACCAGTCAAGGGAGATCTTCAAACCTTAGCTCAAGGCTACATGGACTCTTTTGCGCCCAAAGATGGAGACAATTCAAAGATCCCTGACTTCGTTGAAGGCATGGTTTACAATCCTACAGAAGGTGTGATGATGGTTGGGACATACGCATCTAAACAAGAAGCCAAGAAGAAAGGGAACAAGATCAACAATGTTGGATGGTGGTTCAAGCCATGGTTCTACCAACACGCGCAGACAGCACTTACGAAGGGACAGTTTGTTGAGTACATCCCAACTCGTGAATACTACCACAGGCACACAAGGTGCTTGTACTGGGAAGGGAAGCTTATTCTTCCTTTTGGTGATCAGTTTTGGTTTAGGTTCCTCTTTGGTTGGTTGATGCCACCAAAGGTCTCTCTTCTTAAGGCCACTCAAGGTGAAGCTATCAGAAACTATTACCATGATATGCATGTTATTCAGGACCTGCTTGTTCCCCTTTACAAAGTTGGTGATGCTCTCGAATGGGTCCACCAAGAAATGGAGGTAAAGTAAAAGCTATATAGCTAAAGAATCTCCTGTTCATGTTCCTCTTTATATAACTGTTTGTCCTTTTCAGGTGTATCCCATTTGGCTCTGCCCACACAAACTCTACAAGACTCCAATCAGACAACAGATTTATCCTGAACCAGGCTTTGAGTATGAGAAGAGACAAGGAGACACAGATGATGCTCAGATGTACACTGATGTTGGAGTCTACTACGCACCAGGTCCTGTCCTAAGAGGTGAAGAGTTTGATGGATCAGAAGCTGTGCGTAAGCTGGAGAAATGGCTGATTGAGAACCACGGGTTCCAGCCTCAGTACGCTGTGTCTGAGCTTGACGAGAAGAGTTTCTGGAGAATGTTTGATGCTGACTTGTATGAGCATTGCCGTAAGAAGTACAGAGCTGTTGGAACGTTCATGAGTGTTTACTACAAGTCGAAGAAAGGAAGAAAGACTGAGAAAGAAGTTAGAGAAGCAGAGCAAGCTCATCTTGAAACAGCTTATGCAGAAGCAGATTAAGTAATGAAAATGGAGTTTGAGAGACTTGAGAATATTGTTATGGGTTGTAGTGTGTCGGTTTCTTTTGCAATTTGTCTGTTGTGTTTTCCTGTTTTCAGTGTAGTGTCTTGATGATGACTATTGTTGTTGGTTGTTTGGTGTTGCTGTTTGGACTTATGGTTTGAATAAATGTGTTAGATTCTAAGATTTGGGTTTGCTTATGACACTTTTGTTAGAAGATGAACTAAGGTTTCATATGATGGGATTGTCAGGACTGTTATCACACTTGGCTGCAACATGTGCTTTCTTATGAACTTATCAGAGCTTCTTACTAATCTTTGTAGTCACAGTTTTAGTCTTTAGTTACTCATTTACACAACCCAGAAGCGTATAAATAAACAAAAACAATGACATTTTCTTGCTTTATTTTTATACTTTGGTAGATGTTTGAATATGAACAGTTTCAAAATCTTTATAAGACTCTGAAAGATAGAATAATAAACGAGATTAAAAGGTTTCTACTTCTTCCTCTTAAGCTCAAGTAGTCTTGACCATCTCTTATGAACAGAAGCTGTATTTGTCTCCCCAACATCTGCAAAAAGAATTTTCGAAACCAAACCTCTTTAACCAATCCTTATGAACAATTAACAAACATGTCCTGTGAAGTTAGAGAAACAAAAACCAACACATTGTTACTTACAATGCAGTGTAGGTTCCGATTTTTCGCAGGAATCCGAGCATATATCCTAGAGTCAAGAAACAATTAGAAGTTTTGTCAGTTAAGCTTATATATACTATGAAACTTCAGTATAGTTGTAGCTGAATCCTCTTTACTTTAGCGTAAGTTGTGAGCCTGATAGTGTCTTGTACAAGGGAATCAAGATTAGCTTCATATCCAGGTCTCACATATATAACCTACACCAAAACAAAGACTTTACTAACTTCATTTTGTATTGAAATGCAGAAACAATATGTAAAAGAGCTTATGATGATGTTCCAAGAGTGCTTACAGAAGGATCATCACCACCAATATCTGGAAGTGTTGAAGCTCGATTCTCCCTACTTGATGGCAAGATCCAAACAGTGAAAGTTGTATCAATCTGGTCACAGATATTACATCAAAACATATTTTGTTCTTGCTCAGATGTCTTCACTTTTTTAGAATGAACAGTTATTTATACCAGTCTAGGATAAGCAGAGTAGCAAATGCTGCACTTTCTTGAGAAAGATGTTGTGATTCTCCCATCTACTGAAAGTCCCATGCTTGCGTGCTAGACAAGAAACAACACTATCAAAACCTAAATGACTTTTGTTTGGGTAAGAGACAAGAGAGAGTCATGCAGGCTCTTATGCAATGTAACACACTCTTAAAGCTTACCCTTTGGACAGAGAGATCAACGGCGACACGGGGATTAGTTGGACCATCTTCAACAAGATCTTGGAGGTTGAAGATCACGGAGAGAGACATTGTAGTGAGTGTTCCAGCTACCATTCCATTTTCCTTCAGAAGGAGATAAAGTTATCAGACGCTTCACTGTTCTTGAGTTCCCTCCTCCATTGATTGCTGCCTGCATGTATACGTTTAAGGCATTGGGTATGGAAATGAGCATCAAAACGAGAATAATAATATATACTGTACCGAAGAAGAAGGTTCTTGTTTTCTTGAGAGAGAAGAAATTGGAAGCAGATGTGGGCGTTGAGAAACTTTCTTAGTGTTCAGGAGATTTGGTGAGACCAAACAACGTAGAGAGGATGATTCGGCCATGGATGATGATTTTCCGAGACACAAGCTCTCAGGTGGTCTGAAACCATACAAAACGTCACCATACCTTATCCACTATGTATAAACACTCTCACCACCACAGCTTTTTTGGTGCTTGACGTGTAACTTTCTCATAAACAAATTTACATATTAAAAAAAAACGTTGGGATACAAAGCTCATATATATAAAGCAGCTGATTAGAATTATTTTGGACGCTTTCTGAGTATACTTTAGATTCATTCTAAAGTCATACTAGCGTCTCCCAGTAATCTCTGTTGTGAGAATATGGTCGCCTTTATTCATTGCAATGGCTCATATTCAGGCTTATCAAAGCCAAATGCATGTTTTTGCCAAAATATAATCCATTGTTACACAATAAGAAAACACTGAACTGTTTCACGTCTTGACCAGTCTTACAAGTAATGATAGTTGAGAGATTTGTGCCACAATCACAACAAATTACGAGGAAAAAGACTAAACTCTAAACCCAAATCGCTTCTCAAGCCATTAAACATTTACCACACGAGTTTAAGTGTCCAAAAGAACCCAAAGAAACATCAAAGGGGTAGAGGTATTGAGTGAAGCATCAAAAGGTAGAGCAATAATCTTACACAAGCTCTGAACAATACTTCATCATTCAGACACTTCCCACTGAAAGCACAAATACCATCACAAAATCTCAGACAAGGTCTTTTAGATAAGATCAGCTACATTCATTGGCATCTCGTCAATCTGGGTACTGTAGTACTGCTCAATGTCCCTGAGGATCTTGATGTCATCGCTTTTAACAAAGTTGATAGCGACACCCTACAATGATGACCATAAAGTTGGTTAACAGAGATATCATTCAGTATTCCCAGGTTAAGAGAATTCACAGCTTTGACAGATTAATCAACGAGAAATAATGTTATAATATATCCATTACCTTACGCCCGAAACGACCAGATCGTCCAATACGATGGATGTAGAGCTCACGGTTGTTAGGGAGATCATAATTGATGACAAGAGAAACCTGATAAAAAAAAGTTGCTCATGTCAATAATCTTATGCGCATAATCTGAGACCTAAATAACAGAGGAGACTAAACGTTGTTCCTGCATTATTATCTAAGGAAGATATAGTGAATAAGTTATAATGACTTACTTGCTGCACATCAATCCCACGTGCCCATACATCTGTAGTAATCAAAACACGACTGTCGCCTGACCGAAACTGATTCATGATCTCGTCTCTTTCCTTCTGTGGCATGTCACCGTGCATTGATGAGACTGTGAAGTTGTTAGTCCTCATTTTCTCACTTAGCCAATCCACCTAAAACAATTGCAGAGCTAAAGTTGAGCGAGACATTGAAAATAAAAATATGTCTCAGAACCCAAGTTACCAAAAACATTGAAGGCAAAATTAGAGAGCAACAAGATTGTATAGTATCACAGAATATAATTAGAAACCAATGCAATTGACCAAAATCTGCAGGTGAGTACATATTGTAAGAATATAGAGAAGTAGAGTTGTATTTTTAACTTCTTTTGAGAGTACACGACTACAGATAGTCACAAAAAAGTAAAAATGTCAATGACGTGGAGTTGTACAGATCGTCACAAGCTTCCAAATCAAGTTAAGATACCAGTGCTAGAAGCTTAATGCTAACAAAATGAGACACTTGATCACCTAAAACAATTTAAATAAAGTCTATATACTTAACTTAAAATGAGCACCAAGATTACCTTTCGTTTAGTATTGCAGAAGATAACAGCTTGAGTGATAGTAAGCGTGTCATAAAGATCACAGAGCGTATCAAACTTCCATTCCTCCTTCTCAACAGCAACAAAAAATTGTTTAATGCCCTGAAATGGATGTACAGGAAAGTTAGCCAGTGACGCATACGAGTATAACCATACTGTTAAATTAAGTAATAAACAAGCATACAGATGCAGAAGAGAAAACCTACCTCGAGAGTCAACTCATCACGCTTCACAAGTATCTTCACTGGCTCCGTCATAAACTTTGATGTCATCTCCAAAATCTCGTGAGGAAGAGTTGCAGAAACCAAGCAAACCTATACGCATAGAGAATTAAGTTAGAGAAATGTCAAATAATGAAAATTTAGCATCTCATTCTACAGTTAATAGCTAACAAATTCTCACATGGATCAATCAAGCAACCCAACAATGTTCTTTAGCAAAATTTCACCTGAAGATCAGGTGGAAGATATCTGTAAACATCATAAATCTGGTCCTTGAACCCTCTGCTCAGCATCTCATCAGATTCATCAAGAATCAAAAGCTTAATAGCTCTAGTCCGCAGACTTCTCCTCTTAATCATATCACAGACACGACCAGGTGTCCCAGACACAACATGAACACCATTCTCCAGCTTCCTAATATCTTCTCCAACGCTCTTCCCACCAATACACGCATGTGCCTGAATATTAGCGTGCAACCCAATAGCTTGAATAGTCTTCTCCGTCTGTGAAGCCAGCTCTCTCGTTGGAGACAATATCAACGCCTGAACTCTACAATCAACGCATAAACGAAATCAAACATAACAACAATCAAAGTTCAAAATTTGAAATTAGGGTTTTTTTCAAGCCATACTCTCTAGACGAAGTGTCAACGATTTGGCAGACGGAGAGAGCAATCATGGAGGTTTTTCCGGTACCGGACTGAGCTTGAGCGATCACATCGCGGCCTTGGAGAATCGGCATGACCGCTCTCTGCTGAATCGCGGAGGGTTTCTCGAAACCGTACTCGTAGACGCCGCGAAGAACGTCCTCCTTGATCCCCATATCATTGAAATTGGTGATGGGCTCGATCCCTTCCGTCGTCTCGAAGACTAACTTGTCGTCGTCCATTGGTCCACCGCCTCTTCTACCGCCACCACGGCCAGGATTCGCTTCCGCCATTGCTCTCTAGCTAATTTTTCTCTCTCCTAGGGTTTTCGATCGTGAAGGGCTTCTCTCTCTCTGGAGGATCTGAATTGTAAATATCGACAACTTCTATGGGCTTTTATGTCACCGTAATTAAAGTACCGACTCTTTAAATGGGCCTATAGCATTTGGGCCATAATTTTGAGGTATATGGAGCGTAAAATCTTTCTTCCAAAACATGTCACATGCCATTAAAATAAATAATAAATAAATTTAAAATATAAAAAATAACTAAAAATAAGTAAATATATCCAGAAATAAAAATATTACAGTAAATATTTATAGTAATAAATAAAGAATAAGTAAATATATTCAAAAATAAAAATATTACATTAAACATCTATAGTAATATTACCATTTGATACAAGAAAAATAAATAATAAATAAGTATACAATATAAGAAAAAATAATAAGTAAAGATACAATTTAAAAATAAAGAAAATATAATAAACATTTATCTTAAAATGTAAAAGATAATACTACAATATTAAAAAAAAAATAAGTAAATATACAATTTTAAAATGGAAATACTACAATAAAAATTTATCTTAATACTATCTTAATAAAAAATAGAAATACTACAATAGTAGCATTAGCATTTAATACACATATAAAAAATAATAAGTATACAATATAAGAAAAAATAAATACTAAATAAATACACAATATAAGAAATAAAAATATCATATTAAAATAAACAATAAATAAATATACAATTCATAAATAGATATATTACATTAAATATCTATCACAATATTATCATTTATTATAATAAAAATAAAAATTAAATAATAATCAATATAAAATTAATAAAATAAAATAGTGATTAAATATAAAGTATAAGAAATAGAACTATAAAGTAAAAAATTAGAACAAGTAAATATACAATATAAGAAAAAATAAACAATAAGTAAATATAAAATATAATAAATAGAAAAACTAAATTACATATCGATTTGAAAATGTATAGTAAAATAAATTATAAATAAATACACAATAGGATAAATGTAAAAATTACATTAAACATATATCTTAATATTCTAATAACTAAATATATTACATAAAAAAATAAATAATCGGTAAACATATGATTATATACTAATAAAATGAAACTTTTGAGGCTCCATAGAGCGTCCACATCAGCATAAAATATTTCTTTCAGAAAATGTCATGTGATATTAAAAAATAGATAATAAATAAATTTACAATATAAAAAATAAATAAAGAATAAGTAAATATATCCAGAAATAGAAATATTACATTAACCATCTATAGTAATAAATAAAAAATAAGTAAATATATTCAAAAATAAAGATATTACATTAACATCTATAATAATATTATCATTTGATATAAGAAAAATAAATAATGAATAAGTATAAAATATAAGAAAAAAAAGTAAATATACAATTTAAAAATAGAAAAACTACAATAACCAATTATCTTAAAATATAAAAGATAATACGACAATATTGAGAAAAAATAATAATTAAATATATAATTTTAAATGAAAATACTATAATAAATATTTATCGTAATACTATCTTAATAAATAATGAATATACTACAATCGTGGTATTAGCATTTGATATTAAAAAAATAAGTATACAATATAAAAAATAAATACTAAATAAATACACAATATAAAAAATAAAAATATCATATTAAAATAAACAATAAGTAAATATACAATTCTGAAATAGATATATTACATTAAATATATATCATAATATTATCATTTAATATAATAAAAATAATAATAAAATATAAAATTGAATAAAATAAATAGTGATTAAATATAAAGTATAAGAAATAGAAATATAAAGCAAAAAATAGAATAAGTAAATATATAATATAAGAAAAAATAAACAATAAGTAAATATAAAATATAATAAATGGAAAAACTAAATTACACATCGATTTGAAAATGTATAGTAAAATAAATTATAATTAAATACACAATAGGGTAAATGCAAATATTACATTAAACATATATCATAATATTATAATAACTAAATATATTACATAAAAAAAATATATAATCGGTAAATATATGATATAAGAAATAAAAATATTACATTAAACATATATTGTAATATTATAATAACTAAATATATAATATAAGAAAAAGAAATAATAAGTAAATATACGATATATGAAATGAAATATTACATCAAACATCTGTTGTAATATTACAATAAGTAAATAAATAAAATGTATAGTAAAATATATAATAAGTAAATATACAATATGATATATATATATATATATATATATATATATATATATATATATATATATATATATATATTACCTAAAATATCGTAAAATTAGAATATATAAATTTATAATATAATAAATAGAAATATTATATAAAACATCTATCTTAATACTAAAATAAGTAAATATACAATATAAGCCATAGAAAAATACATTTAACATATATCGGAAAAATGTATATTAAAATAAATAATAAGTAAATATACAATATAATAAATAGAAATATTACATTAAACATCTACCGTAATATTACCATTGATATAAAATCAAGAAAATTAGAATAAATAAATATAAAATATAAGAAATGAAAAACTATATTAAACATCTATCTGAAAAATATATACTTTTAAGTTTTATCATTTCTAAATATTTTTATAATTAAATATAAAATTTAAAAATAAATAATAAGTAAATATACAATTTACGAAATATGAATATTACATTAAACATTTATCATAATGTTATCATTTGATATAAAAGCAAGAAAATTAGAATAAGTAAATATTTAATATAATAAAAATAAACAATAAGTAAATATAAAATATAAGAAATGATAAATGATAAAAACAAAATTAAACATCTATCTGAATATTATATAGTAAAATAAATAATCAATAAATAAACAATATAAGAATTATAAACATCTAGCATAATATTAGAATAAGTAAATATAAAATATAAGAAAAATAAATAATAAGTAAATATAAAAAATAATAAATAGAAATGTTACATTAAACATCTATCGTAGTATTATCATTTACATAAAAGCAAGAAAATTAGAATAAGTAAATATACAATATAAGAATAAATAAACATACAATATAAGAAACATAAATATTACATTAAGCATCTATCATAATATTAGAATAAGTAAACATTCAATAGAAGAAAAATAAATATACAATATAACAAATAGAAAAATTACATTAAACATCTATCTCAAAAATGAATAGTAAATATACAATAGAAGAAATATAAATATTATCCATACAGCCAGAAAAAGGATACTACAAAATCTATACTAATAAAATGGAGCTTTTGAGGCTCCATAGAACGTCCACATCAGCATGAAAGAAACTTCGAGAAGATGACACGTGGCAATTAAAAAATAGATAATGTAAATAAAAATAAATAAATAAAAAATAAGTAAATACATTCAAAAATAGAAATATTACATTAAACATCTATAGTAATATTATCATTTAAGTAAATATATTTAGAAATAGAAATATTACATTAAACATATATAGTAATATTATCATTTAATATAAAAAATAAAAATAAGTATACAATATAAAAAATAATAATAAGTAAATATACAATTTCAAAATGGAAAAATTACAATTAAAATTTATATTAAATGTAAAAGATAATACTACAATAATAAGTAAATATATAATTTAAAAATGGAAAAACTACAATATTAGAATATATTGTAATATTAGAATAAGTAAATATACAATATAAGAACTATACGATATAAAAAATAAAAATATTAGAATAAATAAAATAAAAAATAAGTCAATATATTCAGAAATAAAAATATTACATTAAACATCTATAGTAATATTATCATTTAATTAAATATATTTAAAAATAGAAATATTATATTAAACATATAGTAATATTATCATTTAATATAAAAAGATAAAAATAAGTATACAATATAAAAAAAATAATAAGTAAATATAAAATTTAAAAATAGAAAAACTACAATAAATGTTTATCTTAAAATGTAAAAGATAATACAACAATATTAAGAAAAGAAATAATAAGTAAATATACAATTTAAAAATGGAAAAACTACACTATTAGAATCTGTTGTAATATTAGAATAAGTAAATATACAATATATGAAATATACGATATAATAAATAAAAATATAAGAATAAAAAAAATAAAAAAATAAGTGAATATATTCAGAAATAGAAATATTACATTAAACATCTATAGTAATATTATCATTAAATTAAATATTTTTAGAAATGGAAATGTTACATTAAACATATATAGTAATATTATCATTTAATATAAAAAAAATAAAAATAAGTATGCAATATAAAAAAATAATAAGTAAATATACAATTTAAAAATGGAAAAACTACAATAAAAATTTATGTTAAAATGTAAAAGATAATACTACAATATTAAGAAAAGAAAAAATAAGTAAATATACAATTTAAAAATGGAAAAACTATAATATTAGAATCTATTGTAATATTAGAATAAGTAAATTCACAATATAAAAGATATATGATATAATAAAGAAAAATATTACATTAAAAATCTATTGTAATATTAGAATATGTAAATATACAATATAAGAAACAAAAATATTAAATCAAACATTTATCGTAATATTAAAATAAGTAAATAAATAAAATGTATCGAAAACTAAAATGTATAGTAAATTAAATAATAAGTAATTATACAACATGACAAATAAAAATATTATATTAAACATCTAGCGTAATATTATAATAGCTAAATGTATAATATAAGAAAAATAAATAATAAGTAAATATACAATATAGAAAATAAAAATATTACATTAAACATCTATTGTAATATTAGAATATGTAAATATACAATATAAGAAATAGAAATATTACATAAAATATCTATCATAATATTAAAATAATTAAATAAATAAAATTTATAGTAAAATAAATAACAAATAAATATATATTATGAGAAATATAAATCTTACATTAAACATCTATCATTATATTAAAATAAATATTTATATATAATATAATAAATAGATATATTACATAAAACATATATCAGAATACTAAAATAAGTAAATATAAAATATAAAAATTATAAGTAAATTTACAATATAAGAATTAGAAAAAGACATTAACATCTATTTGAAAAATGTATATTAAAATAAATAATAAGTAAATATACAATATAAGAAATAGAAATAATACATTAAACATCTATCGTAATATTACTATATATATAAAATCAAAAAAATTAGAATAAGTAAATATACAATATAAGAAAAAATATATACTAAGTAAATATACAACATAAAAATGAAAAAAAAACTTTATACATCTATCTGAAAAATGTATGCTTGTAGGTTTTATTATTTTCCAAATATTTTTAAGTAAATATACAATAGAAAAATAAATAATAAATAAAAATACAATATAAGAAATAGAAATATTACATTAAACATTTATCATTATCATTGGATATAAAAGAAAAAAATAGAATAAGTAAATATATAATATACCAAAAATAAAAAATATGTAAATATACAACATAAGAAATGGAAAAAACTAAATTAAACACATATCTGAAAAATGTATAGTAAAATAAATAACTAGTAAATATACAATATAAGAAATATAAATATTACATTAAAAATCAATATCAATATTAGAATAAGTAAATATAAATTATAAGAAAAATAAATAATAAGTAAATGTACAAAATAAAAAATAGAAATTTTACATTAAACATTTATTGTAATATTATCATTTAACATAAAAGAAAGAAAATTAGAATAAGTAAATATACAATATAAGAATAAATAAACATATAATATAAGAAACATAAATATTACATTAAACATCTAGCTATCATAATATTAGAATAAGTAAATATACAATAAAAGAAAATAATAAATAAATATACAATAGAAAAAATAGAAAAACTACATTAAGTATCTATCTGAAAAATGTATAGTAAATATACAATATAAGGAATATAAATATTAGATTAAACATCTATTATAATATTACCATTTGATATAAAAGCAAAAAATTAGAATAAGTAAATATATAATATAAGAAAAATAAATAATAACAAAATATACAATATAAGAATATTTATATAGTTAACATTTGAAAATCAAAATAGTTCCGCGCGTAGCGCGGATTAATCTCTAGTTATATAACAACCCATGCTAAAAGAGGAGATGTAACTAGTCTTAGAGATTGAGTCTTTAAATTATTAGTGTTTTCAGAAAAAAAGAATCTTTAAATTACTTTAGCTTTTAGATAATTCATACTTTTAAAATCTGTTCATTTATATCTGAAAAATCCTTTAGAAGTACGAATGATCAAGCATTGATCAAAGATGATATGTTTTTATGACTTTAGTTAAGTGATAAATGCCCAACATGATAAACCCAAATCAGACTCATGTTAGACTCATGTTCTAGACATTACGAGTATGAGAATTTTAGTGGTGTAAACTTTCATTTTTTTCTATTTGAAGCCCAATAATGTAATGGACTCGGTTTAGTAAAAGCAAATCCTCAATATGTATATATATATATATATATTTATTTTTTTAATTTTTTTTGTCGACATCGTCGATATGTATATTATGTGGGTGTGTATGTTTATAAGATGTGAAAATAGAAGAACCCCCAACATGTTGTTAGTCTTAAAACAAATTTTAATTTTGTTATCTAAGAATAATGTACAACGATAATACATATAGAGGAAAAAAAATAAAATAAAATAATACATATAGAGGATTGGACCAACGTGTGTTCTATATTCAATTTCACTATCAACTTTCTTTCATTTAAAAATTCACATCATACTGTTTTGCAGTATGATCGATTTTTAAGACTAGTTAAATAAATTCTTGAAAAATATAAAATGATAAACACATTCCGAAATTCTAATAATGTTTTTAGCTATAAATTCTAGCAATTTCCTAATCTTTGCTAACTTTAAGTTAAAGTCGAAATAACATTATTTGTTTTTATATTAAAATATTCTAAAAATTCTATATAATAAGTAAATATACAATATAATAAATAGAAACATTACATTAAACATCTACCTTAATACTACCATTGATATAAAATCAAGAAAATTAGAATAAATAAATATACAATATAAGAAATGAAAAACTACTTTAAACATCTATCTGAAAAATGTATACTTTTAAGTTTTATCATTTCTAAATATTATTATAATTAACTATAAAATTTAAAAATAAATAATAAGTAAATATACAATTTATGAAATATGAATATTACATTAAACATTTATCATAATGTTATCATTTGATATAAAAGCAAAAAATTAGAATAAGTAAATATTTAATATAAGAAAAATAAACAATAAGTAAATATAAAATATAAGAAATGATAAATGATAAAAACGAAATTAAACATCTATCTGAAAAATATATAGTAAAATAAATAATCAATAAATAAACAATATAAGAATTATAAACATCTAGCATAATATTAGAATAAGTAAATATAAAATATAAGAAAAATAAATAATAAGTAAATATAAAAAATAATAAATAGAAATGTTACATTAAACATCTATCGTAGTATTATCATTTAACATAAAAGCAAGAAAATTAGAATAAGTAAATATACAATATAAAAATAAATAAACATACAATATAAGAAACATAAATATTACATTAAGCATCTATCATAATATTAGAATAAGTAAACATTCAATAGAAAAAAAATAAATATACAATATAACAAATAGAAAAATTACATTAAACATCTATCTCAAAAATGTATAGTAAATATACAATAGAAGAAATATAAATATTACATTAAACATCTATTATAGTATTACCATTTGATATAAAACAAGAAAATTAGAATGATTAAATAAATATATAATATAAGAAAAAATAAATAATAA